>JANBSY010000068.1:0-12002 GCA_027578435.1 Coemansia sp. RSA 1937 | reverse complement strand
GCTGACTGCACACCTTTAATATAACATTGCCTGAAGCTTGCTCTGCTTTATATTTCTGACTTGTCTGCTTTATATTTTACTTTTTCACATTTTAGGCTACAGCGAATGACTGAAACCAGATCAGCGCAATTTACCGTTGGCAAGTTGGATGCGGGCATGGCCCTGCTGCTGACGGAGGACTACCAGCTCATCGAGTTTCCGTCGGTGCTGCTGCCGCGCGGCGTAGTGCTGGGGTCTGTGGTCAACATTGACGTGGCGCGCGACCGCGACACAGAGCGGCGGCAGCGCAGCGAGTTTCGTGAGCTGCAGGAGCAGATACTGGAGTCGTTTGGTACACGCCAGCCGCAGGCCCCAGTCATTCGCGTGGGCCACACCACCCAGACCTGGGCTGTGTTGGAGTGGGAGCCGCTGGACCTTGCTGCGGCCGAGCTGCGTTCGCTGCATCTGTATCGCGACGGCCAGCGCATGATGCAGGCCATGCCGGCCACAGCTGAGCTGGCCAATCGCACACGCGCTGTCAAGACCACAGGCCTGGATGTGGGCCAAACCTACGAGTTCAAGGTCGAAATGCGCACTTCGGCTGGCACATTCTTCTCCAACACCGTTTCTCTGACCACACATGCACTCGACAACCTTACTGGTGTGCGCGTATGTTTTGGCGAGTGTGAGTCGCAGGATGAGATCGATGCGCTCAAAGACACCCTGCGCCGTATTGGCGCGTCGTGGACCGACTCGGTGTCGCTGAGCATCACGCACTTTGTTGCACGCTACAAGTCTGGTGCTGGCTACGAAGCTGCGCTGCGCTGTAATGTCCCGATCGTCAAGCCCGACTGGGTGCTGGCGTGCGAGGCCAATGGCAAACTACAGCCTGCAATCAAGTTCCACCTTGAATAGCTTTGGCTGATAAAACAATTACATTTTAATCCTGCGTCATAAATTTGTCTCTCAGCTGTTTGAGTTTATGAAAAGTCTGAAAGAAAATAAATGGCTGTTCTACAGGTGCAGCGCTATCGCTGCCTGCCCGTGTCGTCATGCGGCCAGTCAACGCTCATTTCGTTACCACTACCGTCGTCATACGGCCAGCCGACGCTCATGTCAGTACTGCTACCGCCGCCTGGGGCCATAAGTGCTGGCAGCAAGCCTTGTGCACTGGTTGCCTGCGCCCAGTTGGCCCACAGCTCCGCTGCGCCCTTTGTGTTGGGATCAAATGCCAGCGCCGCTGGATCTACTACGCCAGCCGGCGCTGACACTGCAGGCAGCGCCGTAATGTTGCTGCCATCAGGCGTCGCAGTCATTGCGCTGAATATAGCCAGCATCATATTGGCATTGAACATGCCTGAGCCTTCAACTCCCGGAATTTCTGACCCGGGCTTGGATGCAGGCCCATAAGCGTCATTTGGAAGAAGCAACAGGGATTCGGTAGAGTTGGGGTGTGTAGTTGATGCTGTGAACGACTCGCTATGCATTGCTGGTGCCAATGTGTGTTCGCTCGCCATTACTGGCACAGAAACAGAATCGGTCTGCATTGCCGCTGACGAGGTAGCTGCGACCAAGCCAAAGTCGGTCTGTATTGATGATGCAGAAACAGAGCCAGTCGTCATTGCCGAAATCGCAACGTTAGACAGTGGTGACGGTGGCACGCCAGCCGCACCGCACAGTTCACTGAGACTGCGGTGCGCTCCCAGCACGTCGCCATTTGCAAACGCGCTGTTCATAGCCAGCGCCAGCTCGACGTCAGACTCACGACGGACAAACGCGCCTGGCGGCATCAGCGTTTCGCGCGAAGCACGGCGAATGCTACCAGTCCACCAGTGTGGCACTGGGCTCATCTGCGGGCTATTGACACATGGAGTGCCTGATGCCTGCGCAACTGTGTATGGCGCTGGCCGCCGCAGATGGTTGCACGATGTGCGGTGTCGCAATGGCTGCGCTGCGCCGGGCGGCGGTGTATTAGAGATGCCCAGCCCAACTGCCCCATCATCGCCGGCAACCGTTCTGCTTAGGCTGCTACTGCCTGCCTTGGCCGCTCCCGGCGCCGACCGAATAAAAGGTAGCGACGCTGACCGCTGTGTCTTGATGGCTCCAGCCTCCTGTACAACGCTGCCGCCGGCAATGGCTGCCGCCAGCGAGCTGTGATACGGCAATCCTGTATCGCCAAACGTAAACGCTGTAGAAGTTGGCGTAGGCGTCAGTGTGCAAACACTTGATGCCGCCGCAGACACTGGTATGCACATTTTAGAAGCGTCACTGACAGCAGCTGCGCACTCGGACGCAGCTGTGTTGCTGTGCTGTGCCGAGTGAAGGCACACACTTCCAGCACACGGCACCCATGAGCTCTGCGGCAGCCCCGCCATAGCTGCATACGGGTCATCTGCATTGCCCAGCCACAGCGTCATGAGAGAATCTGCCGAAACCTTTAGCCGCGAGCACGTCGCTAGCAGCACGCGCAGCTGATAGAATAGCGGCGCAAACGGTCCCATAATTGTGTGCACCTTTGATGTCGATGCGCTCTGGTCCTCGGAAAAGTCCCCGATTTCCCGCCACTCGCCACCGTCGGCCTGGAAATAGAACAGAGGTGTATCGTACATGTGGATCGCCAGCTCACCATTTGCGTGTGGGTTTTTGAGCGCCTGGTTTAGCAACCCCAATGCCGCCTGGGAGTTCACAACCGAATCTGATGCAGGGTCCACCAGCCCCTTTGCAGGGTCCGGTACTTCGCGGAAGGTTATGCGCGATATCGTGCTGTACGGCAGCACCATCTTGTACCGCAAGCCGCAGTTGCTGATGATCCACTGAAATTCGCCAACCAAAAAGTCCAGCTCAGCCGGTCGGTGATTGCCAGGTCGCTGTACCGGCTTGGGCGGCGGCGGTTCCACACACGCCAGACATGAGAGCTCGGTATTTGGCTGAGACACACGCTGCCATCCACCCACTTTTAGCCGCGTCGCGTTAAGCGCCATGTACGATGGAATCTCCGGAATAAACGCTGGATATCCAAAAGGCATCCGCGGCACAACTCCAGCAGCTGCGCCAGAGCCAGCCATATGGTGTGGGCCTAGGGTCAGCGGCGCTGGCCGGCGCGCAGCAAACGCAGTGTTCTGCTGCTCATGTGCATCGCTGCCACCAACAGCGCACGGCGGCAAAGTGGCTAGATCGGCCGTCATAGCTGTTGGTTTTGTGTCTGTCTGTGCAGCAAACACAAGCCCTGGCGTCATTGTGACAGCAGAGGAAGTGCCAGGCTCGGGCTTCGCTACTGCAAAATATGTGGCTGCAGCCGGTGTTGTGGCAGGCGACGCCGCGCTTGACGCAGTAGTGGCGGCCGACTCGGACACAGCCGGGCCCAGCCCAATCGGTGACGCAACGGCAGTAATGCCAGACATCTCTGACTGGCGCCTACTGTCGCAGATATTGGACGTGTACAGTGGCGCGCCTGCGGCTGCAGATGCAGCCATAAGCCCAAAGTCAGCCTTGCTTGTGCTGTCGATACCCTGCGGAACATGGCCAAGGCTGCCTTGGGGAGGCATGTGCATCGGATGCGGAGGCAGCCCTATGCCACCACTATGGCCAGGCGATGGCAGTACCTGTGTCTGTCGGGTCATGTCGATGCTCCAGTTCAGCCAGGGGTTGACTCCAGCAGGCCCTGTAGCTGGTACCGCGCCCGAAGCTGCGGCTGCCAGCGCCATAGGATTCTCAAACATTTGGCCTGGATGCGGGTGCTGCTGGTGATGTGGAACTGCGTGGCCCATATGCGGCGGCGGCGCTGCAAGCCCGAATCCTAGCGCAGCTGGATTTCCAATAAACCCATTGCTGCCAGGTGCTCCGCCTGGATCCGCACCGACAGGCATAAGCGACGACGCCATGGCCATCGAGAGCAGGTCGGCGTTGGCATTTGCAAACACCATGTGCTCGTAGAGTCCCGCTGGCTGGTTCTGCAGTCCGCGCGAGCCCTTTTGCTGGGACTTGTCTTTGGCACGACGATTCTGGAACCACACTTGCACCTGTCGTGGCGCCATGCCAAGCCGAATTGCCAGGTCTTCGCGCACGCGACTGGCCGGAGAGCGGTTGACTCCAAATACACCTTCTAGAACATGTACTTGCTCAGAAGTCGCACGTGCGCGCTTGCGGTGGCCCGGTCTGGAGCTGGCCTTGGTTCCCAGCGCAGGCGGGGCTTCATTCGCAGGAGTAGATACAGCTGGTAACTCTGATACCGCCGATGCAGGGGCGCTGAGGTCAGTCTCGGAGCTGGCGCTCATTGTAAGATCGGCTGGGCGTGGTGCCGTGTCTGTTTGTGCTGAAAACATTGGGCTGTGGTTTCTGATGGGCAGCGATGCAGAAAGCTCGTCTACAAACAATGGCGATTCCAGAAGCATGTTTGAGCAAAAATAATTAGCACCAGATACAGTTGCGTATTGTGAGAGAAAAGGACAGATTGCAGAAACATTAGCCAGTAACAGCAGCGAGTCAAAGAGCAAGTGCGCCGCCGGTTGCATATATACGTCCAAGTGCTGCTGCACGCGCAGACAACATGCACCCCTCTTCTGAAAGCTGCCAGCAACCTGGCCTGCGGGCAAAGAAGGCTTCAGTAGCAGCGTTTGACGTCTTTTTTGGCAGGCTTGCAGAAGCCAGACTTCAATGCATGGAGAAAGACAGTAGAGCGGCAGCCGCCCTGGTGGAGCAGATGCCGCTTTGGGGGTCTGTGTTTGTTAACGGCCCTTTTAGTCGTGTTTAGGGAACAGGGGTCAGTTTTGGTAGTAGCAATGCCAGCACGCTACGGGCGCTGGTTACCTGTGTCTAGCCACCGCTGTCGCCACAAATGCAGATACTGCGGGTAGAAGAGCGCAAGACAGGCAGAGGCAATGGATGGCGGTTGCGTAGTCTAGCTAGGCTAGGGCAAGAAGATAAAAGCAAGGGCAAAAAGCAATGGCACAAGCGCAAAACAAGGCAGAGCTGTCAATAAAAGATAGCACTGCATGTATGTGAGTGCGATCGGAGAGAGGGGGCGAGAGAAGAAACAGCGCAGCCAGCCTCTTCGCAGGCATTGCAGGCTGCAAGGCGTGCTGGATGTGTGAGTCGACCCACATCGCAGCTGACATGCGGCCAGGCCAGGCGCAGACAGCACCCATCTACCTGCAGACGCAAGGTGCTGGAGACATGGCTGGCATTGGCCGATGGGACAACCGGGGCTGGCGGTGAAAGTCTTACCTGTTGATGTAATAGATATAATATGGGTGCGTAAAGAGAGCGTGCTCCTGGGGGCTACATTAAAGAAGAGTCAAGCAGAAAAGTGCAGGTTAGCAAGGCAAAAGAATGACAGGCGTCAGACGACATCCCCGCGCTCCATGCACTGGCTCCTGCTCCCTCCATGCTGGAGTTGGCTTGTGGCCTGAGGAACAATGGCTGCTGTGTCTGCCCAGAAGACACCCGCAGCTGCAAACAGGGGCGGGGAGGCAGTGCGGCTAAAAGCGCGGTATATTCGAGCGGCGCTGATTCGACAGTGGTGCTGGCTGGGCTGACGCACTAGCAAGTACACGGTGGCTTGGCGCAGAGAGTGCCAGCGCCGCTCGCGCGAATATACGCCAATGTAGAGCTGAGTGACTGTATGTGTACTTACCACGTCGTTTGCTTTGTTGCGTGACAGTCAGGGTCCGCGTGGTTGGATCTCCTGTGACGTTAGCGTGAATGGTGTCGTGAGTCAGGGTTCGCGTGGGCTGGATATCCCGCGACGTTAGCGTGAATCGAGTCGTGACAATAACAGAGAGTGGGGGCGTACGCACACAGCGAGCAAAGAGCGTAACTATGGTGTCGAGTGGCTACGACAAAACAATTCGTGGTCTGCCAAATTAAGAAGACCTATCTATATCAACAGACCGCACATGCAGGCACAAATGCATTAGTCAACGTATTCCAGGCAGGCAGGCATGTCTGCGTGCGTGCATCAGCACAGGAGTCAAGGCGCCCATGTCAGTCTGCTTTAAGCGCCACTCAGACATGCGCAGTGCGCCACTTTGACAGCAGTAGCAGCTCCAGAACCGCAGGCAATCGACTGCGTCTGCAACGATGAGCTTTGACAGCTCAGGCATGGCATGCACGCATAGACGTATGTATCAGCACAGGCAGCAACATACCAGACAGCGAGCTGGGCAGACGCCAGGTGCAAATCGTGGAGCAGGATAATGGGCGTAAGCGTGCAGAGATAAGAGTAAGTCAGGGGTGTTGGAAGTGATGTGGAATGAGATAGGAAACTGAGAGAGAAGAAAAGGGCGTCGCGGTCCTTGGCGGCGCGTTGCAACCGCATGCACAGTGCAGGCGACAATAACTCTGGGAGCACCTGTGCGAGTGGGCCAGACAGGGGGCTTGCGAGGACACTGCGCCTCCTGGCAGCCAACACTTACCAGCAAAGAGTGGTAGAGCTCGCTTTTAGCACGCGTAGGTTACGGCCTGAGAATCGGCAGAGCCACTCGAGCGCATGCGTTAGTTTACGGTAAAAGCAGGTGCAGAGATGCAAAAGCAAAAGCAAAAGCAAAAGTAGCCAAGCTGGAGACGAATAGGAGAGGAGAGAGGAGGAGAGAAGAGAAGCAGCATGGGGCGAGCGCAGACGCCTGTGCTCGCTCCTTCAGGATTGTCCAGCGTAGTCGCTTTGACGGGCTCACCAGGCTCAGCCCTGAAACTGCCGATACCGCGCAAGCAGATGCGATCGCCCATCGCCCATCGCCCAATCGCCCAATCGCCCCGCGCCGTGCCAATCCCGTGCGTTCGTGCTGCAGCGCTGCAGCTCGCGAGCTGCCCAGCCAAAACCCCCTGCGCAGAGGCAAAGGCAAAGACAAATTGCCCAGCCATTCCGGTTTGGTGCGCAATCCAGCGCGGAGTTTCAACAGCTCAACATCCCAGAAGGCCAACCAGAGAGCCGCACAGCGACAACCTCAAAACCCCTCCTGAAGCTCTATTGTGCATCACAAGAAATCTGCACCACCTGTGACTTTTTATGAGGTATTTTGTCACTCGAGTGAATTATGTGCATGCTAAATGTGAATTACATGGGGAAATGTGTATCAACGTTTTAGGCGTTTGTAAATATTATTTATGTTATGTGTATATCTACTGGATAATAACCACATACATACACTGTTGACATACAACCATAAAATAAAACGGCGGATTAAGCACTGCATATTTATTAAAAAGTTCAATATTCACGGGTTTGACTGTATTCGGGTGTCTAAAACCAGTTTTGGAGCCACCATTTTGAACTGGTTCTGAAGACGCCATAGTGCCAAACAGCCGAACAGACTCATAAATTCACGATTTTGTCACGGAACTGCTCAATGTTGTCGTAGGTCAGGATTACCAGGTCGCGCTTTGACAGCGGCTTCTTGGTCAGCGGGCAGATGTTGCGCTGGCTGCCCTCGGGCGGGAACATCAGGCACCGTACCCAGCTGTTGTACCCCATCACGTGTCCATACGGCGATATGGCTGGCTTTATCACCGACTCAAGCGTGATTGGGTCAATCAGATCTGCCAGCGGGTTGCTTGGATCGGCATCTGCATTGCCAGCTCCGTCGCTCTCTGGGCCCGACTCGTCGCTGCCAACGCCGCTTTCAGTTCGCGACTCGACTTTTGGCAGAGCCGGCGCGCTGCTGCTGTCCATACCGCTGCTGTTTCCGCCGTCAAAGCCGCGTCTGCGCGCACAGCGGCGCTTTGATGTGGTTGCTGCCTGATAGTCGCCGTCGCTGGTGTCGCCGTCGTCGCAATCGCTGAGCTCTACCTCGTTCGCTCGGATAATGTCCTCATCCGACGACGACCCTCCGTAGCGTCCACGGCGCTTGCGTTTGCGCACTGCAGTGGCTGCGCGTGCTGTCGACCGGCGCTGGGTCGGTGCCGTGGCGCTGGGCTCAGGAGTTGCCTTTGCTGTGCTCTCGCGATCTGTCGGCTCAGCTGCCGCCTCAATTGCTGCTGCCATCGCATCGGCTGACAGGTTTCCTCCCTTTCCAATCGACGAGGCAGACTGAATCGCGTCGTCACTGTCACTGTCGCTGTATCCATATTTCTCACGCGACATGCGCACATGTGGCTTGCGATGTTTGCGGAACACTCGCATGGCCGTGCCATCAGGATTCTTCTTCTTGGTTGTGAACAGATAGTGTGCCTTGCCCTTTTCGTCGAGCACGTAGTTTGGATCGTGGATCAGGCGGTTCTCTACGAGGTAGCGGTAGTAGTTTGAGCACTGATAGCCCACGCGCCCAGGAATGGTCATGCTGAAGATGCCCCACTGGCCGTTTGCGCCGATCTCCTTCAGGCGGGCATGGAACTGCCGCTGCTCCTCGGGTGTCCACTGTCCTGTGCGCTGCTCTTCGCCAGGCTCGTTAAAGCGGTAGTAGTACGTGTTGGGCTTGGTTTTAATCGCCTTAAACGCCTTGATTCGCGCTTCAGACCACCCCTTCATGGCCTTGCTCAGGTCAATTCCTGATCCATTTCTGGCTGCCGCTGCGCGCTGCAGCTGAGCCAGTGCCTCGTCCAGCGGCAGTCGCCCCACCGTGCGGTACTTGTCGCGGGCATCGCTGGTAGTCGTCTTTTTCTGCACTCGCGTGCGCTTTTTAAGCATCTCTTCGTACTTTACGCGCTGCACATCCGTCATCTGCGGTGTCTCAGTCAGCGGCGTGTGCCGCAGCGCAATGCCCTTGCGCAGCTTTGTCAGGTATCCAGGCGACGAGAACTGGTATATCGCCTCATCCACGTCGTTCTGCCCCTCCTTTAGCGCCTCGCGGATCTCCTCGTCGTCCAGGTAGCTGTACATTTGCCGAATCCGCTGCGCTTTGTGTGCAAACTCACGCCGCTCAAACTCGGCAAACTGCTGCTGCTGCAGAGCCACGCGCTGCTGGATAATCACCATCTCTTCCTCCGTCACATCGTCTTCAAAGATGCGCTCTTTGCGCACGCGCTTGATCGCATCGCTCTGCTGGATAAGCGACTTGACGTGGTCGCTGGTCTCGCGATCCAGCTGCACAAACTGCGAGCTGTCCCAGTCGTGGTCGCCTCGCGCCTTGGCCTCCTCGGCCGCCTTTTGCTTCTCCATCAGTCTGCTGTGCAACACATCACGAATGCTGACGCCATCCGCCTTGTCTGCTGCCAACACCGTGTTTGCTGCCGATGCCGCGCTGCCTGCAAGCAGCTGCCGCGGTCTCTTCTCTGCAGCAGCAAAAAACTGCGACTGCGCACGCTGTTCGACGGGTTTTTTCCCTGACATTGCTGAAATGAGTTCCAAACACAAAATAGCAGAATCGCAGTTTGGCCAACCACTATTAGGTGCAAAAAATATGACAAAATTAGAATAGCTGACACTAAAAGAACAAGCTGCAGCGTTCAGAGGCTGTGCTGGGGTGGTTTTGAACTAAAAAAAATAACGCGTTGAGTAAACGCGTGCGGGATTTCACGTGACCACATCTGTCGCGATTCTGGCCAATTCCATGACTATACAAGCCAGCAGCATCTTGTAATTGTACTGTCGGACGCAGTGTGGTCGCCAGCCAAGCTCATTTGCAGTGTCTGCGCATGGTCTCTCAATACCACGCTGGCCAGCGGCTCATCCATGTCTTCAGACTCGTCAGCTCTGTCGGCCGCCCCAGGGCTCGGGGTTTCATTGAGAATGCTCTGGATTGTGTTGCTGGATGCTGGCGCCGCTATGCATCTCCAAATAGTCTGTTTGGCCTCGTCACCTGCACTGAAGCAGTTTGCAACCTGAAGCGCACTTCTGGATACTCCGGCTGTTGGATATAGCGTTGCGCTACCGTCAGGATGCGCAATCTGGCTCTGACCCTTACTTGATTTTCCCTGCTTGTGTGCCTTATTGGCGACATCCTGTGTATAGCGCTGCTTGTCCTGTACATAGAGGCTGCGATAGTACTGCCGTGACCGTGCATCGAGCATCGACCAGATCCGACCCAGTTCCTTGTTAACTTGCTCTTTGGAATACTCGGGATGGACTTCGACGACCAGCTTGCGCGCATCGCGGCAAAAGAAGTTAAAATCCGACAATGGACGCTTTGATGCGGGCTTTGAGTCAGTAAACTGAGCGGGTGCTCCAGAGACATGTGTACTGTGGTGCGCTGAGGGCTGCGGCCGGTCGCAGCAATGGCCTGTTTCGGATGGAGTTTGAGTGGTATCACTGCCCGAGCCATGGCTGTGCTGATGTGATCTGCCAAGCGGCAGGTCGGCAAGCAGCTGTGTGTAGCGCTGAAAGTGCTGACAGATGCGATTTGCCAACGCCGCAATGGCTTCGCCCTCGCGAACCAGCGCGCCAATAACTGGGTCTATGCACACCGGCTGCACTGGCGCCCTGGGAGGCGAGGTAGCGTAGTTCACAACTGGTGGTAGCGTACACGCAGAGCCTGTTGACTCGTCGACCGGATACCTCTCAGAGGCAGCTGCAAGCGCGCTGCCGTATCCATAGCGGATGTGCTTGTGGTGGAGACCTGATGTGTCTGCGAATGTCATGGATTACAAGAGTTGGGCAAACTGGGTTTTGCTCCAAAGTACCAGCAGCGCATCCAGATGTTATAAGGCCATGTTCAGTGCCACGCTTGAGAAGGCGTCTGTGCTTGCTACATTGGTGGCAGGCCAGGTCAATGGGCAGGCACATAATTTAATACCGCCAGAGCAATATCGGCAAAAGTCGTCAGTGCCGCCAAAAGCCACGACGTTGACACCAACTTCCGAGCGTTTTTAGTGCTCAGCACGGCGCACGCGTGGCGATACACTCGGCAAGCCAAATGCTGCCCAGGACTATTACCAACAATGCTTTTTATGCGCATGGCTCTCGTCGAATCACAGCCCGTTCTGAGGGCCAAATTGAGTCGTTTCGATTTTGTGGGCAAAAAGCTCTGCCCTGGCCCCGCCTCCCCCAATACAAACGGACAAGGGCCTGCCCGCCTTGTCGCGTGTGCAGACCAATCCACGGTCACCACTTTTTGCTTCCGCTTTCCTTTAACCAGCTCTTATTATTCTACCGCATTAAATATGCGCACCTCCCAGTCCGATGCTCATGTTGAGCGCCAGTCCGAAGATTCTACACTTAATGGAGTGATCACCAGAGAAGACGCCCGAGTGGTATGTTTCGCCTGCATTTGCACATACTTTGCAGCAAACGATGCAGCGTTTCTACACGCGACAAAGCACAATGTCACTAACTAAATAACAAGCAGACTCTTTTTGCTGTTTGTGACGTGTAGCTGGCAGAGGCCTATACTAAACTCGCATCTGTATATGCCCGTGTTGCCAGAGTAAAGGTCGGCCCAAAAACCGGTGTGACGCACCGAGTACGCGACCCGAACCGTCCCAAGCGTCCTCCGACAGCTTACATTCTGTTCAGCCTGGACAAGCGTGCAGGAATTGCTGCCCGGAACGAGGGCATGCGCTCGCAGGATGTGGCTGTTGAGATTGGCAAGGAATGGAGGACGCTGAGCGAGGAAGCACGTCGCGAGTACCAGATTGAGGCTGATGTTCGCCGGGACAAGTTCTTTGCCGATCTTGACGTGTACAATAAGAGCAAGAAAGCGCCTGCCAAGGGCAGTGTTGAGTCCGACGACGAGTACCAGCCTCCAACCAACGGCGTTGTTCCTGAGCCAGAGGTACACGCGCCAGCTTCAAACGGCACCCACACCGACGATGTCAGCAAGAAGACAAAGAAGAAGAAGTCTTCTGATCCAAACTCGACAAAGAAGAAGGCCCGCAAGAGCAAGTCAGGACATGAGGGTGAAGAGACACTCAAGAAGAAGAAAAAGTCCAAGCAGCCTGCCGAAGCTACATAAAGTATTTATTTTTTGAAAAATGATGACTTGACCCACACTCAAGGGCCACCGGGCAGCGCCCAACAAAGCGGTCGGACGATAAATGCCGCCCCAAACATAGCGCATATTTTGCCACTTCTTAGTCTTAGTTATAATGGTATCGCTTGAAACCCTGCCACAGGAGATATTTAACCGAATTGCCCTTGCATTGGATGTGGCAGA
>JANBSY010000066.1:0-12058 GCA_027578435.1 Coemansia sp. RSA 1937 | reverse complement strand
CATCAGAGTCATCGTCGACATCGTCGTCATCGTTGTCGTCGTCAGTTACGAATTCAGTCACCGTTTTAGTCGATTGTGCCTCATCGGCTATTTTGGCAGCAATTGCCTTCATCAGCGACTCTGGATCTCCTGTAGCTGGCGCAATACCCGTTATAGTCTCAACTATTGTTGTTGTACCTTGCTGTCCTTTGAGTGAATTGACCGCAATTGCGTTCATAATGTAGTTTACGTCGCCTTGTTTTGGCGCTATACCCGTTACTGTCTCAAGTATGGTTTCTGTGCCTTGTTGAGCAGCTTTGGGCGCATTGACGGCAATTGCATTCATAAGATAGTTCACGTCGCCTTGTTTTGGTGCGACTGCGGCGACTGCTCGACGGAATAACCGCTGTAAAAAGTTTTGGTTCGTATCAGTCGCTTCGTTGACGGACTGTGTGAGTTGAGTGAATCCGCCTGCGGATACGGGCCGGTATAATGTACCTATGGTTGTGCAGTACACTGCAGCCAGTACGAGCGTGTGTAATATACGTGTCATAATATTTTGTATGTTAAATAAACGGCTATACGCAGAAAAGAGAAAAATGTACGCACGCTACATTCGCTACGGCAAGAGTTGCAAGAAAATGGAGAAGAGAAAACCAAGTGTATTAAACGAAAACCCTTTGCCTGGGCGCCAGGGAGAAAGTTCATTAGACTTGCAATATCAAAAGAACCGGGCTGCAATAGCCCAAAAGGAATTTTGGTCTTTGCCCAAGCTTCTAATTATTCTATGGAAAAGTGGATTGGCTCAGAGGCATTGGTTAAAGAGCAGGATGGGTGAGGCCAAGAGCTGCGAAAAAGAGTCAAAGAACGGAGCCTACTATAAGGGATTTTGTGTTCATTGCCAACAAGAAGTGTGACTATGGAATGAACAAATAGACAACTTTTTTTATAGCGTACAAGGGCGATTTTCTTTGCCCCTGATAAAAAGAGTCAAAGAAAACGTCTTGGCAAGAATGTTGCTTGGTACCGCGCATGTTTATTCCAAGCTTGAGGTTGAATACTACAGCCATAAGTTATTTAGAAATGGTTGCATTGTTGATACTGGGGACAGCTGATTAGGCTTTGATGTATTCAATGCTCGGTATTGTGACTATTCGATAATTTTTATTTAGTGCTCAGCATGTCTATACAGCTAAACCAAAATGACAGCGACAGTGACAAAAGCGAGCTGGATCGGTTTGACCAGCTGATGAGCGACGATGTAATTTGCATCTCAGACTCTTCCGACTTTTCGGACGACGATGCTCAGCCCTCGATATGCAATGACTTGCCACAACCAGAGCTGCCGTTTCCAGATGGCACAGTTAAGCTTACCCGCATGTCCGGAGAGAACAAAAGCAACGACTGTGTAAGGTTAACAGATGTGGTTCAACCTGACAAGCTACGCAAGGCACTGTTGACGACATTTGTGCTCGACATGGAGTGGCTAAAACCGCATTTTAGAGCCCACACGAAACTAGTCATTGTGCAGTCATACAACCCAAACGTTGAGCCCCAAGGAGTGCTCCAGTCGTCTGATGGCTTGACCACTATTGTGAATCCCGAGTTTGCTGGCGTAAAGTATCCAATCATGCATAGCAAGATTATGCTTCTTTTTTACGACACATATGTGCGGTTTGTTGCGTCGTCGGCTAATTTGATTGAGATTGACTGGACGGTTATGCAAAACGCAGTGTTTATCCAGGATATTAGATTCGACGGGTCGCAAATCTTCGAGTGTACGCAGTTTGGAAGTACGTTGGCCCAAGCGTTGCGTGATTTGAGTGTGCCAGACCCTGTTGTCAAGCAGCTGGACCACATGGATATGTCTCGCGTCAGAGTGCACGTTGTTACGTCGGTGCCAACATCCCGCGCACGCACAACGTATCATGCAAGCGCGTATGGAATGGCGAGGCTGGCGCAGATTACGCGACAGATGAGACGCGAGTCAGCGGTGCTGAGAGAGATTAATCCAGCAGAGACAGACGTTTACTGCTACGGCTCATCTATGGGCAAGCTGTCTAGCGCGTATTTGCGCGACTTTTACTGCTGCGCACTGGGAATGACCTGGGGCGAAATCTCGCGACACACGCGACACACTTTTTCCTCGCAAGATGCTGAAAGGTGTGTCAAAGTGGGGTTTCACACCAATGACCAGGGCAATTCGAACAAGTTTGGCCCGATCAGTCGAATGTGCATAAAATGCAAAATGGACATGTTTACAGGCACAGACTTTCCATCGTCGTCGCTGCACAAAATCGAGCCAGCTGTTCCGCGTACTCTGGTTCATGCAAAATTGGTTCTGATGCGCACGGGTGCGGAGCGGCGCCACGGGTGGATGTACTTGGGCAGCCATAATTTCACGCCTGGCGCGTGGGGCTGGCTGAATCGGCAGCAGACCAGTTTAACATATGTCAACAACTATGAGTTTGGCGTGGTGATTCCCGATGTTTGCTACGAAACTGTGTTTGGCCGCGATTCTATAACATGGTGTGGCGCCAAAATACCGCTGCCGTTTAAGCTTGCGTGGACTCGGTACAAGGAAACAGACGTGCCGTGCTTTAGCGATTAACATTAATACACGTGATATTGTATAAGTATATCTGTGCTGCTGCTTGGAGATTTATTTAAAGTAATCGATTCGCAATATTATTGAACACGCAAAGCCAAAACTTTATTTTTACATTTATATAGCTCAAACCAAACATACAATGGCCAAGGCGTCTGCACGCGAACTATTACGGCGATCGAGAGAACAGAAGAAGCAGCAGCAGAAAGGCAATACAGGGAGCGTAGAGCAAACCAGTGTGGCCGAAATAGTCAAGCATGACTTGTTTGCCAAAGCCAGTGCCAACGGTACGCTGCGCTGTATCTTGTGCGACACTCTGGTTAAACCTGCTAGTTCTGTAGGATGGAGTGTACACACAAAGTCGCGGCGTCATATACAGCATGTTTCAGATCATTCAGCGAACGCGACCCAGAACCTAACTAAACGAAGTCATGATGAGGTTGCAGTTGGTTCTGACGTTTCAGACAATTTGGCACAACGGTTGACCATTCACCAAGATGCCAAAAACGCTAGTTTGGGCTTGGACAAAGACGAGGAAGACGCGACAGAGACAAAACGGCGAAAGGTCGATGACCTAGTTATGTACGGTAGCGATGAAGACAGCGAGGACGAGAAAGACGAACAGCCAGAAGATATTGCAACTGATGGCGGACTGCCGCAAGGATTTTTCGACGAGGGAGTGGAAAAGACAACGGACGAGGATAATGTTTTGAGCAAAACTGCAGAATCGCCAAAGCTGCCTGACGGATTTTTCGACAGTCCAAAAGAGCCGACAGCAAAGCCGCAGATACCGATTAACAAGATGCTACTGACCGATAGTCTGGCGGCGTTTGAAAACGATATTGCTGATTTGGCCGAGACTACAGAACCAGTAGACATCGAGAGCAAAGTTGAGCCTGAAGAGTTGGTAGATGATTTGGAGACCCAAGCTACCAAGTGGGTCAGCCGCACGCGTCATCTAGCTAAACTGCACTCGATAATCGAGGAGGGAGCAAGGGAAATGGATGAGGATGATGCGGAATCTGTGCGCGAGGTAGCGAGTGACACGTCTAGCGGGGACGAGGACTATGCCGAATTTACAAGCTGGCGATTGGGCCAACTATAGCTGTGTTTACCAACGGTTTTTTGTTTTGCTAGTTTGACCAAAATAATTACCATCATAGTTTGCCCGGCTTTCGTTTTCTTTGTTCGTGTATTAAAAATGGGAGTGTTGGGTGACATTGACTTTTGCATTAACAGGAGAGTTGTAAAGTCTTGTCATCTATTAGAACGTTGAAGTAATAAATGACGGGCATCTATTAATAAGTTGGCAAACTGTAGAAATGCTGCTATCTTTTAATAAAAATGGTTCTTTGCTGGTTAATTGAATGGCGTCATTTAATCTATCAGCTATCCAAAAGTTTGCCATAAAACAAAAGTAGTGCTTTAGCTGGAGAAGACTTGCCCTAGTTTATTTATATTACTTCTTTGTAAAGTATATTAAAATGATGTATACATCTTTAGAGCAAAAACAGCACTCGCTATTAAACAAATACTAGTGCTGCAGGTCGAAGAGACTTGCCCTTGTTTATTTGTATTGCTTCATTAAAAAAGGTGTTGGGTGTGTGAAGTTTTGGGAAGCAAGGCAGCACTCGGCACATTGAACTAATATAATATTCTTTCTCCAGTGGTTATAAAAACTCTACAGAGCACCGACTGTATTTCTGTTTTGCCATCATTCAACACATCTACATACTTTTCTTTAAGCCTTTAGCTACTACTACATCAACTAGTATCTACAGAAAACAACAACACTTTAAAAGCTATAAAATGGAAGACACTCTAGTTGCAGTATTCTCTGTTATTACTTATATAGTAGCTCGTTATAAGAGTGGAACTATGAGTCGCCCAAAGGCTTATGAACAAATTGTCCAAGCATATGCTAATGCTGGCATTGCATCCCCTAGTAGTGCTAAAATTAATAGTTACCTTGCATAGGGCTAATGGTAGCTATAACTATTGAGTAGTGTTTAATTCAGCAAATGCTTTGGTTAAAAAGCTGTTTCAGTTGTTCAACTTTTTTAAAGTATATTCACATTCATTGTAGGTGTGTGCTGCTTGGAAAACATTTTTATTTAGAATGTTATATTTAAATAAAATGAACACTACCATTATCAACCCTAGTCTTTGCGCTCTTAACTCGTGTATTAAAATATAAAAACAAAGCACAACTTGCAAAATATAAACTGTGCAGTGCTGGCTTTATGTCGTTAGCTACCAGTTATTTCTTGATTTACATGCTGCATATCACTCGGAAAACTGCAGCCTGATCCACAGGCAATTATCGCCATATTGCTTGTAAAAATAATTGGCTGTTGTATACACGGCAAGTTTTATTTAACAAATAATGGTTACAAAGGCTAAAGCAATTTATCAGTGATGAACTAGAATAAGAACAATGAATGGCTAAAAACATCTAAACATTTACCCAACGCAATCACCTGATCTGTTACACAATACAAGAAGAAGGTTTCAGTGGCATGTTAATAATATTCTTCATTTTTTAGTGCGTGTGTGCTGCTGAAAGCGTCACCTGTCTCTGACCATCTTTATTTTCATTTAAACATGGTTCTCAATACTCGCTACCAGACAAACCAGGTGGTGTCTGTCAACTTTAAAGTCCCACTGAGACCAAAATATGCAAATTGTATTAAACATATGGTCGACTATCTCAGAGACACACTGCAACTGGAAGACAATTATAATTGTTTGAATATGCACTATACATGCTTGGATGAAGCTGGTTTACTTTCCAGGTTTACTAATGACTACATTTCGGATGATGAGTCTATGGATGATGAGCCATTTGTGAATGCTAGGTCGTCAGTTGCAGCTCCCAAAATTTCAGCTGTTAGGCCGGCACATGCAACTCCCAAAATTTCAGCACATAAGTCGTCAGTAGCAGCATTGAATACTAAAACAGCTGGGTCACCAGTAGCAACTCCAAAGGCTAATGTTGCCAGGCCAGTACAAACAGCTAAAAAGGCTAATATTGCTATGTCGACACAATCAACTCCAAATGCTAATGTTGCTGCATCAGCACAAACGGCTGTGGAGGCTAAAAATACCAACAAGCGCAAACTTCCTGGATTGGCACAAGCAGCACCAACAGCAAAGAAGTCTGCTAGACACAATACCAAAATACCAGCCAGTACCGATGAGGATGATCTGCCCCATGATATAATATCATTCCTAAAGAAGAGACGGGCCATGGATATACATGAAAGCTTTGATGGTGGCACATCTAACTTGACAGAACGTCAGCATAAATTGATAATACAGCTTTATGATGGCTCATCCAAGCACAGTGAGTATGCCAGTTTACTCCTCAATCATTAGTCATCTGATAACGATGAACATTGGTGGTAACCACAACAAGAAAGCCCTGAGTTTCAAGTAAATGTTTTCTATCTTGCTCATTTTTATCATTTTTAAATACAATAGATGCAGAATTATAACAGACTGGTGTTTTGATATACCAAGTTGCAGAGATTATCTAATGCTTAAAGAAATTAATATCCAGTTATTATTCATTGTTAGCCATAACATGGATGCAATAGTCACATATGGAGTTGATGATTCTTTGACAAAGTTTATTGCTGAACTTTTGCTTTAAAATCATTTCATAGTTCTAGTGCATCATATTAGATGCATGTATTGTCGTTGACCTATTTTTTGCAACTTTAGGGCATTTTTACAATTGTGTACATGCTTAAAAACCTCACAACAAATATACACAGGTCTGGAAATTTAACATATAATTAAAGAAAAGTTCAAGAAAGCATTAAATATTAAATAGAATACTTTAATAACATCACAAGCAAACTATTAAAAATACTGGCTCACTGCCAGTCTATATATATCTTAGTGTGCAATAAAACAGCCCATGGTCTGGCCGGGCTTTTAAGAATTGACGACCTGCATATGACCAAACATTGAATGACAGCTGTCGCTAGTGTCAGTTGTATTGCATGCTACTTGAATTCAAATTCACAACAGTCGCGTTCCACAAGCTCACCAAATGTTAATGCTTCACTAATTTGCTGGTTAAGCCCATACAAATAGTAAAGTTTGTTATGTGGCCCATTTTCTAGTTGGTACTTGTAAACTGTTAGGTTCTTGTGTAGTCGTTTCTTTTCACCATTAATTGTAACCCCAACAGTACTAGTGAACAAAAGATACCAGGTACTTTTAGCGTGGTCTATAAAAGAATGAAGGCAATACATAATAGTAATATAAAAAAAGTAAGATGAAAAAAAAGCAAAGCAAGCTTCCTACTTTGCATTTCCTATTATAATTCAGCAGTTGCATTTGCAACCCGAGTCTGGAGACTTTAAATGCTTGGCTCCCCAATTCTAGCTTGGCACAGCAGTCTTCTGGCCATGCGATGAGCCTGGCTTTTCCCAGAACAAGAAAAGGCCACCATGGGGATGCCTGTATATTCTTTGCTACTAAGAAACATTTATTTTGCTGTGACTTTAGGTTTTCTTTTCCATTCTTGGCAATGTTTCATGTTTCTCTAGATGACACTCTATGAATACCTATCTGGACATGAACTTGCGCCTCAGCAACAGTATAAATTTATGCATGATTGACAGTTTTGGAAATGATCCACTCTTGTGAGCATAATTGCTGGCAGGCTGGTGACAGCAGGGTTCTGTGCCTTGCCTGGAAGCATTGTCTTGCCTTTTGTCTTTTGGTGCATTGACTAGACCAAGGCTCCCACAATAGTACTTTGCTGAAATGTGCAATTGCTGTATGTGTGGGTATTCTGATTTAAATTGGTTTACTTGTGAGCAGCAAACTCGGACAGTGTTAGGAATATCAAGCCATTTCACAGATGTAGTTTTTACCAGTACTCTTTCAAATAGACTAGAAAAGATTCGGTTCACATCTTCTTCAATCAATTTGACCTTTACATGTTCAAGCAAACTAGCAATTGGCAGAAGCTCATTATCACAACTGTCTTTATGCCCCAGTGGTTTGACATCCATTACAAGCTTACCAACAGTCAACCTCTTTAATGAAAAAATGCTCTCAACTACTTGCAGCACTTGAGATGGTGAGGCTTCAGGCAAGACAAGTGTTTGCAAGCCAGTTAATTGGTGCGACTTGTTAGCCAAGAATATAGTATGTGGAGAAACCTCAGCCTGCAACTCTGAGTATAACTGGTGGTTTTCCAGCAAATACTTTGCAAAATCTAGAAAATCATACAGTTGTCCTTCTCTGGTATATGTTGCAAATTGAGTACGTTCATCAATGCCAAACTTGACATTATATAGTATTATACTGCCATGGGCTGGGCTTCTAACTACCAACTGGTCAATATACTCTGGGAAATGTGACTGTGTAAGCAACCGATCAGTCTTGTGAGCCATATTCAGGTGCATCACACTTAAGCATGGAAAGGACAGTGTGCTGTACAGTGAAGAATCTTTTGGCACATTAGCTTCTCCAGAGCTACTCAAATTTAGATATTTTAAACTTTTAAACTCAAATCTGTTTGCTTCAGAATTGCTGGCACTATAAAAGGTCCCATGTTGGCATTCATGTGCCATGTTGGATACAGTGAGCTTCTTCAATGTGTCTATATTGACTTTAGGAAGTGGTCTATTCTCAGACCAACAAACAATTTTCAAACTTGTTAGATTTTTAGAAAACAATGGTGCTGATGAATAACCCCAATGTGAACAAGCTATATGGATTAATTGGTGGGAATATTTATCTACTAACAAACTCATTACCCGTATACCCAATGTATTATCATGTGACATCATAGCTGTCAAGTGGTTAATGTTGGGAAGAGCAGTTGCAAGTTGCTGTGCCAATTTATTGGCTTCTCCAGATGAGTATGCTGGTCTACAGCCTGACCTTTGGTGTAGACAAAGTTGAGTTAAGTTTGGCCATACTGGCAAATGGCTCAGCATTAATTGAAATGCTTTGTTAAAGTCCTGCTCCAATGCTGTGCTCTCATCCATATGCAAAACCAGCTTTTGTAGTAATGACAATGTGTCAACACTGGCAGCCAAGTCCAAGTTAGATGCAGCAAAACCAAATGCCAGTTTACTGTCTTGAAACCATTGCTGTTTAGTCGGTGGTCTGTCAACTGAGCTGCTTTCAATAATGGCTGTGTTGTATACCCTGATTACACCATCATGACGCCAGCTATGGCACACTGCCAAGATAGGAAGATTTTGCTTCCAGGCTTTTAGCGTATGAGCATCACCATCAATAGCATAGTCGAATATGCAGTCTAGAATTTTGGGCAGCAAGTTGGACATTATTACTCTTTAAAAAAATAAATCACAAGCAAAAGAAACAAAAAGGAGCAGAACAATTATTTTCTTCAAAGTCATCCTTTTTAAACATTTAAAAGGGCTGCTTGAAAGGCAAGATGGCAATTAGTTAATCCAAGGATTTATAATTAGTGTATGAACATGATTAGTAAACCACAACAGATATATTTTAGGCATAACCCAGACAATGTTTGGATTCCAATTCATTACTTTACTATTGTTTAAATACCTGTCCTGTCATATATTAAACCATTGCAAACTAACATACAATGCTAGTGTTTAAAAGCAGGTTGTCCTTGCTGCAAACACACACACAGGTGGATGCTATAGCAATTCCATTACTTAAGTATCAGGTGAATGTGATTGTGTCTCTTTCACCTGTCCCAGGCCAATAGCAGCAGGGGTAGCCTCACTTGTTGTATAATCATGTGAGACATGCATCATGTCACATGTATTATGCATATATTGCACATCATATATTGAATAGGGTTTCCCTGTGTCAGTACACGACTGACACCACATATAAGGACATACTGTCCTGTAGTATTTTTGTAGGGAAACTAACTTGTTTTGAAGTAACAATAATAATTATATAATATCACTAGTGCAATGACCTGATGAGCTTTTCTGCAACAATGCAATCAGAAAAATGCCAGTGTCTCACAGCATTGCCACTGCATCAAACCCTGTCTATTCAACATGTCAATTCATCCATTTCTCAGCTTTAATTAAATTCAGAACCTAGAGCAAACCCAAGAATTCTAAGAGAGAGTAAAAATCATCAAATATTCATAAAAATAGCACTAAAGTAAAAGAAATATAGCTACACATACACAGCATGTAAAAGATCCACAGGCAAGTAGTCTGGAATCGGGTCATTCTGTAACATGCAGTCAACCAAATGCATCAGAATGTTGAATTCTCTGGGTCCAAACAGGCCATTCAAGTTGCAGTCAGCAAGCTGCCATATATGACACAACTGTGCATCTGATAGATTGCTGTGAGCCACTGTGTCATGCACAGTGTTGCTTGACACATATCCATGGGGACCATCTTGCTCATTGAGCATGTGGAACAATGCAGAGTATCTGTCACACTAGTGTGCACAGAACAATCCACTTTAGTATAAAAGACTTTAATAATTCCACTAGAATATTACTGTTCTGGGGGCAGTCCCCATTGTTGTAGGAGCCTTGGCCAGGGAGCTGACCCAGCTGGCACCCGGCTAGGCAGGTGGCAGAGGCAGGAGCCCCTGGCACTGCCTTACAGCCAGTGATTACCTGCTCACAGATGGATCTGTATAGGAAATCATGGTTTTTCAGAAATTGATGGTGTGTAATGACACCAGTTTTCATCCAATTATGACGAGTGTGCAAGCAACTGTGAATGCTGGCAAAGGACATGGTAATGGTAGAAATAGCAATGAGCAGAGCAACGCTGGCCACTGTTGCACATTTAAATCTCTAAAGGTTTCTCTAAAATCATTTGAAATCTTTACAATTAAAACTTATTATACTTCTCTGATAGCACTCCTCGCTGTCCTTTGTTTTGTGTAATATCTACTAGACTGTTCCAGCATGAACACCATCTACTTTATAACACTAATATATTCTTTAACTTCTTCTGAGGTCCTATATTAGTGTAATTCTCAAGTGGAGAGAGAGGGGCCAGCAGGGCCATCACCCCCCAACCCAACAACTGTAGCACCCTAGGTAGTGGACAACCAGTCCAGCCCCAGTGCAGAATGAGCAGGCCCTGTTGTCCAAGCAGCAGATATCCCAGCCCTGCAACAGGAACCAGAAGACATAGAGATGGCAGTGGATAATACAGCCAAACTGTCTTTTGCAGCTGTGGTGGTCAAACCACCCAGCCCCAGTGGGCCAGCCCCCAGCCCCACCCCAAAAAGTCATTGACCAGTATGTGCCAGACTGACCCACCAGCAGCCCCCTGCAACTCCATCAAGAATGGATCAAGGGACTGGTGCCCAGGCTTATCTCAAGTCTAAAGAAGAAGTTACTGAATAGTTTATTCTTAGAGAGATTCATGACATTATGTTTTTCCCCAGGTGAGTGACCCAGTTCACTGGCTTAGGCAAGTACTACCACCGATTCCTGGGCCAGTGTGAGGTGATGATGTGGGTGAGGCAAGAGGGGCCTGGCCAGTCAGCTCTATCTACTGACCACAGGCCAGCCTTACCAACAGCAGCCCATCAGTCCCAGGAAAAGAGTGTAGCCACAGAACATGGGAGTTGTGGCCTTCCCCTAGAGGGAACCAACAGCCAAGTTATAGGTTGAACTGTCTAGTAATTTCAATTATGTTTAGCATTTTACATGTGCATGTGGCAGGTATGGCCTTAGTGCTGTGTCATTCCTCATACATTGTATGGATGAACTATCCCAAAAAAATCATTGCCCAATTATGGAGGTAAATAAAGCAACCTCTCAATCCTTTGTTGAATATTCATATTTGGTGGAAGAAATCTATTTGTAATAGAAGAAATCCTTAGGGGAAACAAATGTGACCTTTGAATGACAAATGCTGCCTTAGAAGGGCAAATAAATCCTTTAATAGAAAAGTGCAGCCCTGGAAAAGCAAAAGCAGTTATGGAAAAGCAAATAAATCATTTGATAAACAAATATAGCCCTAGAAAGAATAATGAGTCATTTAAATGAAAAATACTGCTTTGGAAAAGCACATGAATCTTTTAATAGACATATACAGCCTTGGAAAGACAAATAAATTCTTTAAACAACAAATTAATCTTTTGATAGGCAAATGCAGCTATAGAAAACTAAATGCAGATTTGGATGGGCAAATGAATTCTCTGGGAGACAAAAGCAGCCCTAGAAAAGCAAATACAGTTTTGGAAAAGCAAATAAATCCTTTGATAGACAAATGCAGCTTTTAAAAGACAAATGTGTCCTTTGATAGACAAATGTAGCTTTGAGAAAGCAAATAAATCCTTTGATGAACAAAGGCAGCTCTGGAAAAGCAAGTGAATCTTTTGATAGACAAAGGCAGCTTTTGAGAGACAATTGGATTCTTTGATATACAAATGCAGCTTTCAAAGGGCAAGTGAATCCTTTGATAGACAAAGGCAGCTTTCAAAGGGCAAGTGAATCCTTTGATAGACAAA
>JANBSY010000064.1:0-12353 GCA_027578435.1 Coemansia sp. RSA 1937 | reverse complement strand
GAAAGACGGGAGAGCACAGGATCGCCCAAACTCAATACAAGATTGACAAAGCTATAATATTTGTGCTATTAATACACTTGCTCACGGCTTGAAAATGGAGAGCAAAGGCTGATCATCACACGCATGCATTTCCGACACCCAGGCGGATCACACAACGACAGTGTCAAATAGCACAACATGCAAACGAGTGTTGAAAGAAAGAGAGTTTAGTAGGTGAAATCCGGTACGTACCCTGTCTGCTCGCGTGAGGTGCTGGTCGACTTCAGCCGTAACCACACGCGACCCACGATGCCGAAACAGCCTGCTGAACCGGTCATTAATCTACCCTGTCGAATACACCAAATTAGCTATGTAATTTAAGCCATGCCCAAACTGGAAAATAAAGGAACAATAAGGAGGCGCAGCTTACCGAAGTGCCCTGCGTCTGGTTCCGCCGCCGCGGAATGGGCGATGCGCCCTTTAGGTTGAACGGAAGCACGCCGAGAAACGCTTCAGCCGTCGGCATACGCTAAACCTTTATATGGTTGCGGGTAACACAAACAAACGCGGAGTCGTTAAAAAGGTGCAATGCAAAGAATAATATAGTCGGGGTGAAATGTAAAAGAGCAGGTGAATTGGAAATACAATCAAAGAAGCGAAAAAGGAAATAAGGAACTGAAAGGAAAAAGAGACCGTTTGGACCAAGCACGCATGCTGATTGGGCGCTTTGACAAGCAAATTGAGTTACAGGCTGGCAAGGCGTTTGACCTGTTCTCGAGTCTCTGCATCCCAGCGGTCGATTTTCTGTTGGCTCGAGTGGATGATACGCAGCAAGAACTGGACACGGCCCTGCAGTTCAGCCGGAATCCCCGGAATAATTGACGGCTGTACGCCAGCGTCAGTTGTGCGAGGCACTTGCGGGCTCGAGTAGAAAAAGCTCCGCATCCAGCTCATCCACGACTCTCGAGGTCTGTGTCCCAGTTCAGAGCCCTGACAACGCCCAGAAGTGCCTGCAACTTGGCCAATATACGCCTCCGGGCTAAGCCTACAGCCTTTGTCCCGGCCCTTGTACCCATTCGACGCTGCAACAATAGCCATGCTTGACGTCAACGCCGACTGAGCCTCCACACTCGCCCTAAACACATTGAGCACCGACAATTCGTCCTCGGCCTCCCGGATCTTGGCCGTCTCCAAAGCAATAAACTTTTTGTTCATTTTGACCGTCATCGAGCTGGCGAATCCAGGGTCCTCGAGTATACGGGTAAACGCCGCCGCATAAACAGGGCGCCCGGCCCGGATACGCGACGGCCGGTCGTTGTTATACACCATAGTGATTAGTTGCGCCTCAGCCAGGCCCAACAGTGCATCGTCTTTTCCAGCAAACAACGCAGAGCTGCGTACCCGGTCGTACTCGACGTCGTTATGCTGGGCGAGTTCGGTCAATAGGAACCAGAACTGTTCGGGCGACCATGTGTGCTCGCACTGGCCCACTTCCGAGTCATCGGCAAACGCGTATTTACGCACTTCGGTTATCGACCGCTGCACAATATCTTCAAGTGCTGCGTCTACGCTTTCGCCCGCCCGCACTTTTTGCACAAACAGCTGCAAGTCCTCAAGGCGCCCGCCCAGAACTTGCGCAGCGTTGGCAATGCTATCGCTTGACGCAGTGTCCAGGCGTTGAACATACGATTCTGCGCTCTCTACGCTGGAAGAGTCTGGCGTTGTTTGCTGCAGCAGATTGGGCGGCGCCAGTTGATGTTGCAGCAGAGAAATGGCCTCGATGGGGGATGCGTCGGCCAGCGACACCAGACTGGCTGGGCTCTGTGGCTGCGCGCGCTGCACCTCATGGTAGCCGCTAATGCTGCTCGTAGTGATAACACAATGCGCCAACCCGGCCTCCACCACACTGGCCGCCCAGTCCAGAATAACTGGCGTAAACGCAATGCTCTTGTCCATAAAATTGTCCAGCACAATAACCGGAATATCTGCTGACGGCACCGTGTGCACAGACTCTGAAAACGAACGACCCTCGTGCTCACGTTCACGCGCTTGTAATTGCAGGCGGCGCTGCCGAATGTTGGCCAATGCCAGCGCCAGAGTCTCGAGGATGCGGCGCACTTGCGATTCGGGCGTAGCCGAAATGCCGGCGTTGCTGCCGGTGGTGGCCTTGACCATCATGTCCACGGCATTGGTGATGCTGATGATCGAGTTGAACACCGGCCACCACCCAAGCTGCCGCGCCAGCTGCGTCATCTGCTCAAGATCACTATGTTCAGCCGCCAGCTTCCGTGCATCCACAACAATGCAGTACTTTTTGCCTGCCGTCGCCTGCTCAACTACCCGTGTTTTGCCCGAGCCGTGCGGCCCCGACACCACGACAAAACTCTCCGGCGGCTCATCGAGAATCGACGCGAGCCGCGAGCCCTGGTCAGTCAGTCCCGACCACGCACTCATGTCTTGCTGTGGAGCCGAGTCGCGGCGTAGCAGACTGCGCATGGCAGCGCGCCGCACATCGCCAAGCAGCGGAACGTGCGACAGATCAAAGCGGTGCGTGATCTTGTTCTCCACACAAAACTCGCGTATAGGATCAAATACAGCGTAGATTGCTGCAATTAATGCTGCCGCAGCCAGCGGAATCATAAACTTTGAGTGATCTTTGATCCACTGCACCGCCACATGCTCGCGGTTCTCCCGCACATACGCCAGCAACAGCTTTGTCGTTCCCACCACGTCGCCGTGCACGCAGTTGCGAGCGCTCGTTGCTCCGCGCAGCCGCGTGTAATGCACCACTGCCCACCGCGCCGCATCATTTGGCATTTCAATGTCCAGAATGCGCCCATACGGCCGGAACTCGCCGTACACCTGCTCCACGCCCAGCGCCGGCCCGCAGAACTCTACTCGCACGCGCTTCGACGGCAGCATGCGTACAATGTCTTCGCAGAACGGCACGCCGCGCACGGCCAGCGCTCGCGTCGCCAGCCCCAGCCACCGCTGCTTGCTATGCGCCTGCACGTGTGTGTTGACCGCATCCACTACGCCCTGCGCCTTGTCGCGTGCTGCCTCCAGCCCCGAGCCGGCTTCAAACGTAAAGTGCACCAGGCTGCCGCCGTCGCGAAAGTGAGGATCAATGTCGCTGATACTTGCTCCGTGCGGTAGCTCTGGCAGCAGTCCTTGCACCTTTTTGCGCATTGCACCAGAGTTACGCAGGACCAGATAGGGCCGAATGTCGAGCCGTGACATTTTCAGCGGAAACACATTGTCGATGAATAACGCTGCTTGGTACTTTGTCTGCTCGCCATTCGTGCCTTTCTCGAGACAGTCTACGTGTATGCTACGTTGCTGTACTCTGCGTGTCGTGTGCTGCCAGGCCACCCTTTTGAGAGCGCCTGGCACAAGAAAGCGTGTCTGCATTTTAGAATTTCTAACAATTCAAGCGGAGAATGAACAGAGATGCACTTTGCTTATTGAAAGCTGAAGTGAAGTCATAGATCCCAAGATCGTAATCAAACCCCAGCCAATCTCCGCATTTCTCTGAACGCGTTTCTTGGCTCCAGATATTGCAAAAATTCTACACTTTATTGTCGGCTCAATTCACCAAAAACAGAGGCAATGGAGCAGCGAGTGAGCGCAAATCTAGAAAAACTGTTGCGAGTATTTGGCGATACGCGAGTGCAGCTGGCAACGACCGCGCTGGCCGCGTCAGCCCTAACCGCTGGCGTCATGTGGGGCACCCGCCGAACACGCCGCTCCAAACGTGCTCGCGACCTCAAGCGCAACACTCTCGAGTCGATTGACTTTGAAGGCGACAGTGGGTTCCTCGGTATTGACAACGAGCCGCAAAACACCATTGTTACCAAACACACTCCAGTGGAGCTGACGCCCAACGAGGAGTCGTTGATCCGCGAGCAACTGGCCCGCCACTATGCGTTCTTGGGCGCCGACGGCATGGCCAAACTGCGTGACAGCTTTGTGGTTGTTGTGGGCGCTGGAGGCGTCGGGTCGTGGGCAGCCATGATGCTGCTGCGGTCGGGCGTGCAGCGGATTAGGATTATTGATTTCGACCAAGTTACGCTGAGCTCACTTAACCGCCATGTTGTGGCCACGCGTGCGACAGTTGGCATCTCCAAAGTTGATGCGCTTAAAATGAGCTTTTTGGATATCGCGCCTCACGCGCAAATCGACGCTCGTGTAGCCTTGTTCAGCGCCGACACTGCGTCCGATCTTCTGTCCGGCAGCCCCGACTATGTGCTCGACTGCATTGACAATATGGACACCAAAATTGATCTGCTTACCTTTTGCAACAAGAACAACCTAAGGGTAATTAGTGCAATGGGCGCCGGGATGAAGTCTGATCCGTCACGTGTGCAGATTGCCGATATCAGCGATACGTTCGAGGACCCTATGTCGCGGGTCGTGCGCCGCAGACTAAAGTTGCTAGGCATTCAAAGCGGAGTGGAGGTTGTGTATTCGACCGAAAAGCCTGGCAAAGTACAGTTGGTGTCGCTGGCCGAAAGCCAGACAGAAGAGCCCGGAGATTTTTCTGTGCTGCCCGACTTCCGTGTACGTATTGTTCCGGTCCTGGGCACGATGCCCGCCATGTTTGGCATTGCGATGGGCACGCGTGTGCTGACTGAGCTTGCGGGGTTCCCGACCGAGCCAATGGCGATCAAGAGCCGACATGCTCTTTACGCTCGCGTGCAGCGCGAGCTGGGCAACCGCGAAAAAGACAGAACGGCTGAGTTTGGTGGTCCGCAGTTGCGCATGAGCACTGATGATACTGGGTACATGCTGGACGAGATCTGGCGTGGTAAGAGCGCTGTGTCGGGTGTAACCGATAAACTGGCGTTGACGCGCTGGCGCCGTGACCTGCCCATGACCACCTCCAACTGTGTGTGCATGACCAAGTCGGAGGCTGACAAACACGACAAAATTAGTGGGGCTCCTGAAGACCACTATTCGCCAGAAATTGTAGAGTTTGTCGAGCAACGGCTAAACGAGGAGAAACATATTAGCAAGATGCGCTAATCTTTCTATTTCAGCATACCAAAATAGCGATTTTTACGTTTTAAAGACATGGCGAAATAGACCTTGCTCTGTGAATGACGATTATTAAAATGAATCCCAAGTTGTGTATATTATGTAAATAATTATATTCATCTTCCAAATTTGTTATCCACTTATAAAAGAATCAATAAACCCTGATCATAAATAAATTGGTACTCAGCCAAGCTAAGGTCGTTTGATTTAGAGCAAATAAGCAGTTATTGGACAAGCTATAAAACTCACTAAAAATATTTATGCTTATGAGTATCGAAGTGAGATTAAAACTGCTCATTGTGTATTATGACGTCTACGAATTGCAGTCACAAATGTTAGGCGTACCCCACTCGCAAGACTAGTAATAATATCAATACTAGTGTCAGTTACATGGATTTCATTGCAATTAATATTACCCAAAAGTGGATGAATCCATCTCAGATTGACAAAGTTTTCAGGAAGAAAATAAAGGCGAACACTCAGATTTTCGGCGTCCTCGAATTCTCGAACCGCATTGCTCAAGATTAGTCGGCTAATGTTTATCTCGGTAAGACACCCAGTGTTATGTACCCGATGAAACTCTTCATTTATTGCTCTGTCAGCAGCATCGGGCTGGTGTTTATAAAACTCATCTTGAGTGATGAACGGACCAGTTGCGTGTTGAGACATCACAAACAAATAGTAGTAGTTGGTGCTGTTTGGTTCTGTGACAATTAGTAAAATGTTGAGTTGCGGAATGCCTAAAAATGTGGACAGCCTACTAGAATTTATACATTCAGCAGTTGACAGCAATATTGATGGCAAATATTGGCGAGTAGACATAGACAACCAAAAGTTTTATATGCATAGTTTATTGTAATAGTCAGCAATACACACATATACAGTGCTTGTATTAGGTTTGAAGTTAATTTGTTCTATTAACAAAATATCAAAATGTAGAACCGCAACTGATCATAAAGCAAGATATTTGTTTTTATATGCGCAATTTTAGCAATAAGTATTACTTGGCATATGCTGAATAATATTTACTGAATAATTCTGCGTGAAAGATACAATAGATTGCTAATGTGAAAAGGCATAGTGGCGATTTTTTAGTTTTCTTATAAATATAATTATAGGCGTGTTTTGCTAGTTAAACTAAAACAAGCAGCACTTTTATTTACCCGGTATTAATTCTTTTAAATTTTTTTGCTTACATTCATAAATGTCTTTCAGCCGCAGGTTGCCAAATTTCCAGCTAGCCACACATTTGAAAATGGTATAATATAAAAAGCAGAGTTGGGCAATGTGTTTAGCCCATTGTGTCTAATTGCAGCAGAGTCATAAGGCTATTGTGACAAAAGGCTAATAATTTTTTGGTCAGTCTAACTGTACGGCTGCTGAACAGACTATGCTTACAAGAGCTATAGTAAGTATAACACTACTTACTATGCATGAACATAACTATACAAGGTGCCCGTGTAAATTACTGCAACACGCAGGCACACATAATTTAATTGTTTATACAACATAAACAGCTGTAGTTTCTGATAATAGGCTGGAATTAATACCAATGGTGCTTTCGTGGTTTAAAGCATAATAAATATGAATCACAGACGTATCAACTAATGGCGATGTTTATTTCAATTTATCTGATTACTTTAGTTTCTCAGTAACTCATGCATGCAGGCGGGCTTGCCTATAATTTGCATTGCCGTGCCACGCAAAACGTATTCAGTAGACCTTTTCCGTCTAAACTGATTTGTCAAAAAAATTTAAAATTGGAAGTAATGTTTGTTCAGCTAGAGATTACTAATAACATTATTTGTAGCTGCTTGCGTGTGCGGGCTTTAGAATGGTTATGTTTGTTAGGAGCATAATGACAGAAAGTGTATTAAAAATAAAACCATGGCAGATTATAGCGGTGACTATTTTAATTAAACTAGCTAATTATTCTCAGGAGCGCTCATCGGCGGTGATAATGACTACTATACATGTGGTTTTTCATCTGTGTGGTGAAGAATATCACAGTTGCTTTATCGCTCCCAGAAAAATATGCAAACTAGGTTGATATCTTTGTGTATAAAATGGTTGTCTTGTTTAGAATATAAAAGATGTGGTGTAGCGGGCAATTCTAGTTAAAGGTTTCTTTAGGAAATCATCTTCCCTTTCTTTTCTACGCACTAGTTTTCACTACTCATTTACCCAACGTTATATATTATGAAGGTTGCATTGTTTGCTGCGTTTGCTTTGGTTTTGGTTGCGGCTGTTCCGGATGCCAGCCCAGAAGCTTTCCCAGAGGCTAGCCCTGAACCACAGGGCTGGGTGTTTTGTCAGAGAATGTGCCGTAGAAGTTGGAACTACTGGGCGTGTATGAGACGCTGCATGCATTAGTGGTAACTCAAATTGAATGCCGCGCTTCATGTAGCTGGTTTATTTAATAGTAGCATAGTTATATTGTAGCTCTTGTCCATTTTACTATGTTACTTTTGTAAATAATATCAGCTTTAATTATTGCCATTGATTTACAAATGAATTTTGAATAGTGTATGGTCAAGTCAGCGTTATATTAATAAAATTCACTGTTTAAATTTGATAGCTCTTATTTGCGGCAAAATTGAATATACTTTAATAATTGATATGAAAGAAAAATAAATGCAATAGTTTTACTGGCACTTGGGATACGCCTGCTTGGATGATGCTGTCTTAAACAGCTTGATTTCAGCCTTGCGACGGTTAACTAGACCTTGCATCACCTTGCCACCCGCCTTCCGCCAGTTGGGCAGTTCCTGGCTAGCAACGGTGTTTGGGTTATCGCCCTTGTTCAACCGCTTGATCAGCGTAGATGTCTTGACATTGCCGCAGCCAACATTAAACGTCCATGATGTGAGTGCGGCCAGCTGATTGTCGTTAAGCTTGACCTTGCTGTTCAAGTAACCGGCAAGGCACGCTGTGTACTTTGGCAAATCATCGCTCAATAGCTGCTTGGCCGTAGTCTGGGACAATGGGAACTTGTACTTTACTTCAGCACAGTTTTTCTTTTGGCACAAGTGGCCGTAGCCGACGGTGGGCAGACCGATTGGGTCGGGCTTGGGGCTAGGAACAAATCCCTCCCATTGAGCGACCAAGTTTACACCCGCCGTATTGATCTTTTTGCAGTAGCTGCCCGATGATCCACCACTGCCGCTGGTGCTGCCACACTTTGTCGTTACGTAGCCGTTAACGCCTGTCTTGATATAATAGTCAGCGACATAGCAACCGTCCGAAGTCTTGTCCCAAATGTTGTTGCCGCTGACGCTGGTTCCTGACGTCTGGCACGAGATGGAAACACTCTGCCCCTTTTGGTATGACTTTTTGACTCCGTAGCTGGTACCGGGTCCCGAGCGGCAATTTACTGTATTGCCGGTAACTGGGTATGACTTGGCAAACGATGTAGCAGATAGCGCGGCAAAGAGGGCAAGAGAAAATAGCTTCATTGTTAAAAAATGTGTTGGTTGTTGACTGGAGTAATTGTTGTGCGCTGGAGTGAGGAGATAATGTTGGCAAAGATTTAGTGGCCACAAACGCCTTTATATAACCAGTGCTCACTTGTGTGTAATAGTTAAAGTGTTTTTAAAAGCATATGTCGCTTCTATATTGTAAAAGCACATACCAAATATTAAATGAATCTATTCTTAGCTCTAGTCCAGTCTGAGCATTGTGGATAAACCGGTGGATACTAGCAAAACTAAAAATAGATAGCCAAATGCGTTTATTTCATACACTAACACTGTAGAAATGCAAACGCATAAAGTATTTGAACAGGCAAATGTGCATAGACAAAACTAAAAATAAACGAAATCGAGTATTTTTCAGTTAAATATTAGTGGTGTTTTGCGATCACCCGTGCATACATGGTTTATGCATAATTTGCATTTGCTGGTTGTCTATTTTTAGATTTGCTGGTACACACATGTACGTTGGTAATGGCGGTTTGTTGACATTAATGTTCTATATAATTTAGAATGGGTTGCTAGTTTGCAACCAAAAATAGAATCGTGTTATGTATTACATTTCATTATACAAACAGCTTATAGTTTGTTCTGTCGTTTGTCTATAAAACGAGACGTGTGGCCCCAGCTTGCTTCAAATCACAAACCACAACCACTACATTCAACTACCAATACCACCGTTTCTACTACCATCAACAAAATGAAGTTGTATATCGCTGTTTTCCTGTGCCTCGTTGGCCTGGCATCAATGGCCGATGCATACAAGATTTACAAGGCAACGACCGTCAACTGTCGTAGCACTCCCAACACCAGCGGCAAAGTCGTTAAAACCTACACTACCAAGGACAACATCTCGCTGACTTGCCAGACCTCGGGCGAGAACATCAAGGGCAATGCGCTGTGGGGCAAGACCACCGACGGCTGCTACATTGCTGACTATTACTTGAAGACTGGTTCTGCGGGATATGTGGCTAAGAAGTGCAGTGGCGGTAGCACCCCACCGCCCAGCGGTGGCAAAATCCCCGGCCCAATGACGAACGACTACCCGTACAGCGGAAAGTGCGGCGGTGTTGACCCATGGAACTACTACAAGTGCCAGTGCACCAGCTTTGTCGCCTGGCGTATCAACAAGCGCTTGGGCGTAAAGTTCCACAACCACTACAAGGGACCCAACTGGGGCAACGCTAACACGTGGGACAACGCAGCCAAGGCGACCAAGGTTCCTGTCAACAATAAGCCAGTTGCTGGATGTGTCGCCCAGAGCAATGCAGGTTCATATGGCCATGTTGCCTGGGTGGCAAAAGTGTCGGGCAACAGTGTAACTATTGAAGAGTACAACTGGGCCAAAAAGGAGGGCTACGGCACCCGTACTGTTCCCAAGAGCGCATTCAACTATATCCATGTAAAGGTCTAATGCATTTTCTATTTTCTATTTAAATATCACACTATTTTCCACTCGCACAAAGAAAAATAGTCCCACGCATATACTAATGCTTTGGCAGTACGAAAGCACACCTGCGGTGGTGTTCATGTTTAATACATGTGAATAAATTTATTTGTAATGGTAGTCTGCTTCTATTGACTGCAAATTAAAGAGCAATATAGTTTGTATTATGCATGTCTCTTTGCTTTGACCGAGAATATATAGAAAATAAGCATGGAAAGTAATTAAACAGCTATTTTCATTGTATCTTCTCTTTATCATATTTATCTCCCGCTTTATATATTTGAAAACGTAATGCTTTATAATTGAATAAAACCTAAAACTGAGACTAAAAAACTAAACAAAAATAAAAATAAAAAGCTCACTTTGCGTGGCGAGCACGTCTGAACTTTATGACCAGCTTGCTAGTCTTGCCAGTTGAGCGCAGCTTGGTCTTCAACTTTTCGCGGAACACGCGCTTGTGCATTGCTGCCAAAACAGGAGCATCCGATTATGCAACCTGAACCATATTGTTATTCAAAAGCTCTTCCTGGTTGGTCACGGCCGGCTCAGTGTGTTGCGCAGCAGTCGCAATGTAGGTCGTAACTGGCGCGTACTCAGCTTGATCGACGTTGTCAGTAGCCTCAACCGCCGGATATGTGGCCCGTGTATCATGAGGAAGAGCGAAGAAGCCTTGAATCTGCTTGTGCATCATCCATGTATGTTTGAATCCCCGAATGTAGGCTATGCAAAATGCAGCGCATATCAACGCCAGGTACAGCTGAACTGTATCGGTTTGGCCAATTTGTGCCAAGCTGCTCCGCTTGACTATCAATGGTGGGTTGGCCATTGCCTCGCAACTGTCAGCCGCAGAAGCTGGATCAAAGTCGGTATCAACGACCAGGCAGGTTGGCGTTGGACGAATAATGTAAAACAGAACAACTGGCGCTGACGCAGCTGAAGTGTTAAACAGCGAGAAGGGTTCCAGAGTATCGGCTGAAGTGTTAAATGATGAGAGCAATTCTGGCGTAGTGATAGGCCCGTTGAACAACGAGAACAACTCTGACGTAGCAATAGAAGCATCAAACGAGAACAACCCTGGCGTAGCAATAGAAGCGTCAAGCGATGAGAACGATGCCAGCGTAGTAGCAGAAGTGTTAAACGAAGAATCGATTGGGCAAGTTGCCGCAACGTCAACTGCGGAAAAGGCAGGAGCAAACATGGCCAAAGAGAGCCAGAAGAAGAAGAAAGCGTTCATCTTTGGTAATACTATTTCGAATTAAGCAAAAAGTGTGTTTTTCTAGCATGGCCATGGCCCACGCGTGCTTTTATATACTGCGCAGACCACTGGGTTTACGGTCCGATCTTTTCTTGCTGCTTTATCGCGGACACACGCGGCAGTTGCCAGATCGTGCTAAAAAAGAAATTATTCGGAGGGCAAACACTAAAACCGCCCCTCATGGTGGGCTGATCGGGCCCTGTGCATGACTCCTTTGTTCAAGCCTTGCTCTTTTTCTAGTAAATTAATACTGGGCCACTTTGCCCCAGGAACGCTGATCGGTATTCAATGCACTCTGGCACAATCGGTAGCTTCTCAGAATAGCGAACGGCGGTCCAATGCATGCTGTCAACCCTCCCAGCACTACTGAACACTGCGCAGCATAAACGTATTTGCAACTGTATCGCCTGTAACTTAGTTTTGACCACACAGCTTAAACAAGCGTAACTAGGATGCCAGGGGGTGGCTGTTGGTATTTTTAGCCCCAAACGCATGTCAGATCCGGGCCACCTATGCTGTCGGGGTGGATCCATCACCATGTGCTCTTTATTTTTCTTGTTTTTTTGGACCGAGTTGACTAACCCAAAAACCACGCTGCTGCAGGAGGCGGGACCGCAGTTGTTGGCAGTGTTGACCCGGGTATGAATTGTGCGTGCTTTGCCTCAGAGCCAAGTTCCTCGGAAGGAGGCCACGCGTTGCCAATAAAAAATTGTATATAACATCGCAGGGCGACGCCTGGCGATTCTTTTCTCTTCTCCTCTTTAATTTTCTTTAAATATAAAACAACAATTATTAAAATGTACAAGTTTGCCTATTTTCTCGTAGTACTGACACACGCACACGCGCTGACTGCCGCACATTATCTCATTGCAGTCTTTATAAACATTGTATCGCACTTTGCCAACATGGCATCAGCGTCTATACCCAAAGAAATTTCCACTGTTCTCCAGCAGCGGCTGGACGCGCAGGCAAAAAAGTGCCAGGAGCTGCAGTACCTGATTGCGCAGCAAGAGAGCAAGATTGCCTCAATGTCGGAGAGTCACAACGTACTGCAATGGACCTTTGACCGCGATAGCAGGTATATTATCAAGTACATGCGCGCACTGGCCTACAAGGAACGCGATATTAGGGAGCTTGATGAGAAGCTGCTCGCGGTATATGATGA
>JANBSY010000061.1:0-12787 GCA_027578435.1 Coemansia sp. RSA 1937 | reverse complement strand
AGACGATAAAGTAATAAACCAAAACTATCATCAAACAGGGCTACACATAAGGACTCGGAAATGACTGCCCACAATATCACACATGCAAAATATGAATGGGATCAATGCAAAATTATATTATAATGTGGTATTAATTATTCATTTGGATAATGCCTGGTCCCACATTGCAAAGTTTCTCCAAAAATATTGGATACACAAAACCCAAAAAATCCAAAACAGAAAGTCAACACCTATATATGTTGGCACTATGTGGCGCACTTGTTTACGTGGATAGATATCAAAGCCACAATAGTCAATTATATTTAAATAATGTCATACATGCTTGAGATAATAGGTTAGAACCAGTATCACCCGTGCCACTTGGGCTGTGTTTTAAAATGATCAAAGATAATAAAAGCTGGGGCAGATTATTACAGAACTTGTGTTTAGCTCATGTGGTTATATACATTAGTTTCACTGGCAGCGCTCATGAGCTGTAAATATAAGTATAATCGGTAATCAAAACTTGTGGGGATAAAAGCTAACTCTTGATATAATTACGGACTTGATAATAATTGTTCAAACCCGAGTCAATCTGGTTTTAATAGAAAGATAAATTTCTTAAATGGATGATTTGCTGGTATAAATCGATAGCTTGACCACATATTTTTACATTAACTAGTGTTTATATAATACCAGACAAATCACGCAACTGTATGTGCAACATGCGTGTAAATTCAAGATACCTTTATTACTGTAAACATAGAGCATAATTGCGTATATAACTTTAAACGCCTGTATATCCAGACTATAAAACCTAATGGCTACATCTAACTTTTCAACAAACCATATTACAGCGATATGCAAGACACAGCCTTGATTATTTATAACATTTTTTTGAGTAGAGTTGCCGAGTGAGTTTGTGCTTATTTATTGACAAGATAGGGTTTTCTGTCTTAACAGTACTTACGATAATACACCAGTTAATATTAGAGATGCCTAAATCAGCAAGCAGATTCAAATATATGAGCGTAGGTCATCACATAATATTAATCATTTTACCAGCCATTTCACAGACGTTAGCATGTGTTTAAATATTCTATTAATTTTGTATGCTATCAATTGTGCCCTTGTATTGTTGCACTTTGAGTAACGTTGTGATTGTATTTATTGTGTCAAATATTATGACAAATTATATTTCCTTGGCTTTTTTTATTGCAACAGTTTGCATGAGGTTGTGCATTCTCTTTGCATGTTTAAATTTTTAACACCTAGTTTATTCTCTGGTGTCGTGGAAACAGACTCAATGCATATTTTTAAATCAGCAAAGGAAAATGTATATGAGACATGCAGTTCATTAGATGCAACTCTACCATTTAATAAATGCTAGTCGATGACTAAGCGTTAGTAGAGTAAATATATACGACTGTCACCCAAGCCATCACATTTGCTGCTTCCCAGGGCACCACATATGGAATGTGCAAGAAATAATGCTCCGGAGAATAAATTTATTAATAGTTGTTACAAAACTTTCTTGATAGTACTGGTTCTAATGAGACATACACGTGGCGTTTGCTTGCTTTTCGCTCAACAGGCAAAATACTGTGCTTATTTTGAGTTATATGGTTGGCGCCAACCTGCTCTTCTAGCACGACAGTCAAAGGCGGCGTAATGGCTTGACTGCAATTGTCAATCTCGCTGATGTTACTACTGCAATGCCCATTTTCAAATAATTCACCAGCATGAGATGCGCGAGTTGGACTGTGGCTATTAGATTGATGGTCTGACAGTTGCGGGTAATTAATATTTATTGCCACACAACTGTCTATAGCCATATTACTGTCATCTGGTGGGCTAGTATCACGAGCCAATGGTTGTAATGGCTGAGAACGAGGCTCAACATAAAACTCGTGCTGATGAAATAAAGAGCGAGTGCGCTTTGCGCGATCCCGAACCAATAGTGCGCCAAAGATAGTTATAAATAGCAAGCATTGACCGAGCTCGTATAAAACAACGATAGCTTCATAACCTCTGACTGTGTATTTTGCAGGAGAAATGATGACTATGCTAAGTATAGCCATGCACATACACCCGACTAGCGAAACAATGCATAGAATTGCCACATTGTGAAGTACTGACTTTGTGTGCATCGAGATGGCTATTCCAAACGTACGATATAGAAATGACCATATAAGCAGACCAAGCAATATAGTTTGAATTCCAAATATTACAGGAAACTCATATGCTACGGCAGCATTGGCTATTGCAGCAAACTGATACGACTTTGCAGCAAATGCCCATAGCTTCACAAGAATAGTCAGCGACATAGTAATCGCGGCAGTGTAATGAATAGCTCGCTGATAATTCAAGATAGCGATGTTGCTTAGGGCAGGAATACTTTGAACTGTGGTACCCCAAAAAACAATAAATAGGGTCAAACAAATGTATCCTGCTATCCACGATACGTATATAATTATCTCAGCTGCGCGGCTGTTTATGCTGTAGGGATGAATGAGCGTGAATATAATTAGATAGCCAATTGCAGATAAGTACATAAGCATTCGGCGGTTCCATACAGTCAGCGTACACAGCATCAGCCCAATCTCCCAAAATGTGTAAAGAATAAGCATAATGGATATGGCCAGAAACAAGTACCGGTGTGTTTTGAACCCAGTGGACTCAATTAGGTTGTTCCATGGTCCAGGATCACGCTGTAGATATAAATTTTTGCTTTGTGCAACAGTCAATCCAACAAGCGCTTTAGTTAACAGCTCTGCGGATGATGCGGCTGTCAACAAAACCGGGAGATAGCCAGAATCGACAGCCCTAAGGCTTCCATACGGTTCGACAATTGGACTTCCGAAATGAGCATTAGAATCTACCGCACTGCCAAATACGACCGCTCGGAACCCAATATTACTTGTCTCGGTTGCATTGCGTATATGCTTAGTGACTTGAGCAAACGAGAAGCATCCAGCAGCAACTGCCTCTTTCCATACGACAACGGCCACTAGGTCATGCTTGGCAGTATTAGGCTGAGCTTCCTGAAACAATGTATCTGGGTTGATCATGCAGCCTCTGTCAAGGCGAATGTGCACGGGTGTAAAGTAGCCGTCAGAAGCGTTGGAATGGCGCTGAAACGCACTAAAACATGTGTATTTCTGTCCGCGCCAAACGATTTCTCCTTGGCACACGGACCAAAGAGAGAAGTAAACCAGCAACATGCGTTGAGCAATATGCAAAGGGTACATGACTTAGTGTAAAGCAGAATTTATATGCTCAATATAATAGCGCGTACGTTAGAAAAAACAGGTAGACAGCAGAAAAGTATAGAATATATTTACATAAAGACCAAAAAGACAAAAAAGTTGCGATTACTCAATAGCCCAATTGTTTTTTCAGGCAAAATTGCAGGGTCGGTGAAACGCCGTACATGTGCAAATAATCGGGAACCCAAGCCTCCATGCCAGAATCCACCTGTAATATCGCTTTGCGTGCAGAACAGACCTGAAGACTGCGCCACAGACCGTTTGTGATATTTTCGTTTCTGAAAGTGTCTAAAACTATATTATAAAGTACAAGGACAATATAAGACCATCTATTTATCATCAGAATTGCGCCTTTCCACAACAAGTACAGGAAGCGTTGAGGGCACTTCCTTTACGTTGATTCCGAGCTCTGCGAGCTCACGAGCAGCCGCATCAGTTTCCTCGCACGCGGCTGAAAGCGATGCCGACTGATGAGTTGCAGTCGGAGCTGCCTGACCTGAACTTGCAGAGGATGCCGAGTCCCAAAGCGACCATTGCCACGGCCAAATGTTCTTTTTCCGCTTCTCATGTTCTTCCAGCATTCCCGCAGCTTTCTCGAGCTCAGATATCATTGCACGGTCCTCTTCACTGTCGCCAAGTTTCTCGTTCAAATCAGGAAGCTCAACAGTGGTAACAGAGACGCCAAGATTGTGCAGAAGAATAGGAAGGACCTCACGATAGGCATTATGGCCGGGTACATCGTCTGACACATCAAAATTCTCCAAGGCGTTGACACCAGATATTGGGTGCAACCCTGCGACAGACTTGCGGCCAAGATTGGTCGTACGATAGAAGAAGCTGAGGATCCAGTCTTTAGTACTGTATGCATTAACAAAGCGACCACCAACTACGCTGGCGGCAATGCGCCATTCCTCCTCAGAAGCAACAACTGGGGTGCCAAACAAGTACACATCCCCGACAAGCCCAAATGCGTTCATATTGGCAAGTTCTAGCAGCGCATAAAAGATGAGCCGCGCACCAATTGAATAGCCCACAAGAGTTACCGGCCGCTGACCTTGAACACGTTGCAGTAACAGATCCGCAACAATTGGGCCAGCTTTCAGCGCAAGCTCGCAGCCATTGGACCATGGGTTGTCTAGAACATATCCCAACTTGGCCAACCACATAGGAATAGAAAGTGGACCCAGCAAACTAGGCAAAACTGTGTGCTGTAGCGTCTGTGTGAGCGTAATTGAAAAAACCTCACCAACAATCATGCGCAGTGAGCTACCCAGACGCCGCAGCGCCTCTGACTCCCACAAAAGGCTGCAGTGGTCACCGTTAATGGGGTCTAGTGTCGAAAAAGAGTACACACCGTTGTCAGCCTTGTCCAACCAGCCTGGTATCGTCAACACAAGGTTAGTCTGCCCCTCGTTGATGCATGGAATAAATTCAAACTGCTCAGCAAAGCGCGTGCGCCGAACAATCTGACTACCAGCAAGTCCACTGCCTGTCAGTGTCGCTGCGCCTGTAATCAGTGCGGTCCCGCCAATACTTCCAAGAAACGCACCAGTGTTGGCAATGCCAATTGCACCAAGTGTCGCACCAATGCCTGCTCCAATTGCTGGCGCAAGTAACCCAGCGCTGAGTCCAATGACCAGCCCGCCGCCAACCGTAGCCAACCCAATAATCATCAGGCGCTTGGTCTTGCCCTTCTTGGCGCGATCTTTAATTGCATAACTTGCTGCGTTCTTTGTTGCCGACGTGACATTGGTAGCATAGTCGTGAAGCCGTAGCTGGTGCGTTACGCGGCGTTCACAGCGCATAACCTCTGTCCATGGATAATTGAGCGCCTCTGCCAGTTGCCGAAGAAGATAGCGTCCACGACTATCGTAAACGTCATCGCTCAGTAGCAATAGAAACAGATCGAGCACAAGCGTAGCACAAACGTCAATAGTTAGCGTTTGTTCGGCTTCAATCTTTGTTAGCGCTGCTCCATTGAGCAAATCCACTGACGCCTTGCTGGATAAGTCTAATGCTTGAGAACCTCCTGCGGTAGATAGTGCAGTAGATGTCATCGGTGCAGTCTGTGGCCCATTGTTGAGCGAAGCACTGGTGCTTTTGACTGAGCTTCTGCTACTTTGCCACGCCCGTGTGCCAGCCACGCTTGCAGCCTTGGGGACAGAATCTGCGCTCTCTGAATATATGGAAGCCTCAAATTCATCCAGCGACGCGCTACTTCTCCGCGAAACACCCCCAGGCACAGATCTACACTTAAGTTCTGGCTCCGCACCTTCGTTAGGCAGCATAAGGTACTGCGTGTAAATGTCACTTTCGCTGTTGGACGGTGTTTTTTTGCTGCGAAACCAGGCCAAACTTGACTGACGATCCGACTCAGTGCTGGAACGACACTCTGAACTGGCACGAAGAGCGCTAAAAAGCTCGTCATCGCTGTGTACAACTGCCAAGTCCTGATCAGCTTCAACCAAAATCGTATCGCCTTGCGCGGCTAGCGAGTGAGCCATGTCAGGGACAGTGACTTTGTGCCGCGGCAACAGCTCAATCATGCGTTGCTCCTCAGGCGATAGACATATGTGTGCGTACATGTTGCGCATCAGCCGTCGCGAAAAGTTCATAAAGCTCGCCGTAGACGATTGCGACTCCTTGTACTGGACGTTCAAGCGGGCTTGCATATCGACCAAAATCAGATACACCAGCCCCACATATGCAACCTTTTGTTCTTCAGTAAGAATGCTGTCCACAGCCTTCATCTGACTCTTCCGCTCTGCCTCAAGAAGACGTGCCTCTTCGAGCTCTAACATACTTTGCATTGCCGATGAGCTGCTGACGCTCTTGGGAGATTGCGCCGCCGAATCGCCGCTGGCACCACTGGTGCGGCTGCCATTGCCTGAAGAGTTGTCTATGCTTTGCAGACGTTCGCGCATAAAGCGTGGCAAGTGTGAGTCAGGTCCGTAGCCACCACGCTGCCCTGCATCAATATAAGCTCCAGTTTCGGTACGGCGGAACAAAGGTGCATCTGCAGTATCAGAGCCTGATGCAGCAGGCCGACGCTGTCGTACTGCTTTTCCTGACACTCGCCGCGACCCGGGCAAAACGGCGCTACCTTTGTCTACATGATGTATCGTTGGTGAGGCCATGCGGTTGCTGGTTGTAAGCTCTATTTCCGTTGACTCGACAGACGAGTGCTCACAAATATTATAGCGAATTCCAGAGTCTCTAGGGGCAGCCACTCCCATTGCCGCCCTCAATGTGGTGCTATCGGTGAAATAGTCGCGCCGTCTGTCGTGTTTGTGAGCCATGGCAGCTGGCGCCGAGCCAAGCGGCACTGGCCGGTCAGGCACAATTACCGACATTGATGTTTCTGAGCGTCCGCGCGACGGATGCTGCGGAAAGAATCCCTCGTATTCGCGTGAGCGGGTTCGAGGTGCCGTGCTGCTATGACGTGACTGTGCTAGGCGCGGCGTAAGCCGATTTGTGTTTGCATGGTCCCCATCATTGCGAGTGCCCATCCTGGCAGCCAAATAGCCTGCGCAAAACCAGGCTGTTTACAAAGCTGTGTTGTTATGTATGCTGCCGAGTCCCGCTAGTAGGCGTACAGTACTGCGTGCGGAACCCAATAAATAAACAAAAAAATAAAAGTAATTGAAACTATTAAAAAAAAAAGAGGAAACCGCCAAACGTTTGAAAGCGAGTTCAGCTGATGACCGATGATTGGCCCAGAATAGAAATTCGTGTGCGGTTAATCAACCCGTACCTGTCCGCAAAAGTCGATGCACCAAGCTGATGGTGTCTGTGCGCCAGTTAGGCTGACAGCACAGCCCATCGACAACGTTGTGCAAATGTTACGCGCACAAGTTCAAAGATGTTTGATGCTGACTAGCGGCGACACAAACGGGCGCATATATTCTCTTCCCTCTCCATACTTTCTCTCAAATAACCACAGTTGGCTGTAACTCGTCATTTATTTACTCCACATTAATATAGTACCTCAAGCACGAGCGATACGCAAAATCCAGTATAATGCGGACTATGGAACGAGTGGTATCTGCAGTGGGTGCCATGAGTGTGCTTGCGGTTTATGTCCCCATTTGTGCCAGCGCAGATGTAATATCATTGAACACGTACTCGAGCGGGCTGTTTGAACATTTGGGATTGCACGACTTGTCCAGTTTGGCTAATAATGGCGTCAACAACAAGAACCAGAATGCCTCCGCCGAGACAGCTCGCGACTCTCCACAAGGCCTACAAAGTTGCTTTTCACTTGAACAGTCTCGGTACTGCGGAGGCTGGTACAGCGACTATTCCATGTCAGCGCTGGTTGCGGTTGGTGGTCATCGCGTTTCTAGCGCGGATGAGCTTGATGATGTTATGGATAACTACTTTGGATCGTCGGATGAACACAGTTATATTAACCACTTTTTTGGCTGCCAGTCGTGGGCGGGGCAGCCAGTGTCACGGTACCGCATATCATACACATGTCGCAGTCTCCTAGAAAGCAAAGAAGCCAAAGAGTGCAATCGCAACAAAATAGCGCCATCGCCGATTTGTGCCAGCACCTGTGACATGTATGTACACGAGTGGTCGGCGCTTACATCTAACCACACTATGTGCGTTAACAACGTTCTGTCTGAAGATCGCCGCAGATCACTGGCAAATGGATGTCTGTCGTGGCCATACAACGGGACTGTAAGCTGTGTAGCGAGTGTTGAAAGCGATGCTGAGGTCTGCGGTAAGTGACTGCATATTCATATTGAATGGGCATTGTTCTGAGAGATAACAGTGCTAAATGGTTGTCAGACATGTAGGATTTGCGGTCAAGAGCGTTATCGGTAATTCGGGAGACTCTGCTGAGAAAGCCCGGCTGTGCGCGTATTGCAAAGAAACCGGCAGCAGCTGCTGCCACCGGCCATTTGTGCGTTTACAGTGTGGCGAGAGCGAGTCGAGAGGGTCATCGCTAAAAGGGCTTACTATAGCCATGGCGCTGCTGTTATCAGCAGTCTGTTTGGCTGTTGTGTGGTGTTTTTATCGCTGGTACTATATGCGCAATGGCAATAGCAAGCAAGCAGCCAAACCAAAATATGCGTGGACCCAGTCGAGTGGCCCACCAAACAGTGCCAACAGCGGATTAGACGGCTGCAGTGCAGATTTAGTTACTGAATCCGCTAACACGGCATTTGTTTTAGCTGAGAATATCGGCACTTGCCAGGATTCAAAGAACATCTGCAGTGCGTCAGCCAAAAGCACCCACCCAGAGCAGACAAGGCATCCGCTAATGTTTGTAAGCAAGATTTCCCGACTATTTTGTCGAATCAGGCATACAAGAGCCAGCCAGGAATCTACGCAGGCAGTGAGCACAATAACGCTTTCTCCTCCAAGAAGCCCAACGACGGAGCTACAACAACCTGGACCACCAGACACAAACGCGCTTGGTCTTACTATTGCTAAACGCGGCCAGTCGCTGCGTGGATTAAACCCACGGGAATGTGACTCTCCGAGCTCAAACGAGTCGAGTAGCCTACAACCGCATCCGACGATTTCAGAGACAAACTTTTATGATGTGCCAGAACAACATATTGCTGACAGTGACAGCACAAATAGTGTTGGAGACAGCGACATATTTGAGGTGCTGTATCCATATTCTCCAGTCGAGAGCGATGAACTTGCAATCACACCAGGCGAAAAAATTCGCGTTCTTCGGGTATTTTCGGACGGATGGGCGTTTGTTCAGCGTGTCGATGACGGTAAAATCGGCGCCATTCCGGCCGTATGTCTTGATTCTACCTTGCGATAAACATTTATTTTATAATTTTCAAAACGTTCCATTTTCATTCGTCACAAAACCTACCAACGTTATCCAGCAAATGTAAAGTAAAAACGTGGGTCGCAGTTACAAAAATCCCATCTGCCGGAATGCGAGATCTAGTTGATTACTGCAGCGCCTACAATTATTATATTTTGTATGTTGAGCCGACATGCGATCAAAATAAGCTGGAAAGTCAGGGATGCATATTCGCAAAAGGCAAACATCCTTGGTCGTGAGAAACGGTGGTCAAAATGTCAGGGTCAAAGTGTCCGTGTTGTGGCTGGGTGGCAGATATATTCAAGCGCCTGCCCTGAATGCTTGCTTTTCGTGTAGACCAGCTAGCTTATTCCTCACTGATTTGTTTTTTGCATTTGTATTTAACTTTCTTGGCTCTGCCGCATATACTTTTACGTGCATAGACTGTCTGCTAGCACAGACCGTTTCATACCGAGCGAGACAATCGGTGCCTGTTTTATATAATCAAACTGTTCTCCCCGTACTCTTAAAAGGGCACCATTTGCAAGCCACCATAGCGAGCTGAGGTGCATATCCATTAAAGCCCTTTCTCTTTGCTTGTCTCCCTATCTACTTCCCAGTCCCTTTTCTCCTGCTGTCGTACCGCATTACCCATCGCGTAACTCGTAGTTACTCTTTTCTTCATCCATGGCCTATACTGCATTTCTGGTTGGGATCCTGGCCTCTGCGCTGGCCTCTGCACTGCCGTTCCAGCCAAGTGCTCTGCAAAATGACATTGGTACTGCTGAAATCCTACCGGGCTCATACTTTATCGAGTTTCATAGCGAGCCTGCAACGCGCGCGGGCGAACGGGAGCATGCCGAATTTTTCCAGCAGGCCAAAGCCGCTGGAGTTGGCATGTACACGAGAAACACATTTAACCGACTGTTTAACGGAGTGGCCATTGATTTGCCAAACACACGCCATCTTGAGCAGCTGGCTGAGCTGCCCGCAGTCAAGCGCACATGGCCAATGCAGATGAGGACGCGCTCAGTGGCAATTCCTTCGTCCAACGTTTCGCCAAATCTAATGTTTGCCCACCAGCACACTGGTGTAGAGCGTGCACACGCTGAGCTTGGGCTGGATGGCACAGGCATCAAAGTTGGCGTTATTGACACTGGCGTAGACTATATGCATCCCGATTTGGGCGGGTGCTGGAAGACGCCAGGCTGCCCATTCCAGTATGGCAGCGATTTTGTTGGCAATGGCTACGACTCTGTGGCTACTCCGCACCCCGAACCGGGCCCGGATCCGCGCGACACATGCGATGGGCACGGCACTCACGTCACTGGTATAATTGCTGCCAAGGGGCTAAAAGTCAGAGGCGTTGCACCAGGAGTGACTCTAGGCGCATATCGCATATTTGGCTGCCCTGGAAACGGCACAGGCCAGGCGGCTGACGATGTCATTCTAAAGGCATTGGAAGCAGCGCACGCTGACCGGATGGACGTGATCAACATGAGCTTTGGAGGAGGAAGCGGGTGGAGCGAGGATCCGCTGTCAGTTGCTGCCGAGCGACTGGTGCGCGACGGGATTGTGATGGTTGCCTCTACCGGAAATGACGGCGCTAATGGGCTGTACAGTTCAGGGTCGCCTGGGCTTGGAGTGGGCGTGATTAACGTTGCGTCATTTGAAAACTGGAAGATAACCAGCCTGAGTATCGATCTTGTCGGGTCTCACAAAAACATATCAATTGTCCATTCGTCGCCTGGAAACAGCAAGTTCCGGTTCATCTTTGAAACGCCAGCAGAAGTTGTGGCACCGACCGATAGCGCCGGCTCAATCGAGGGCTGTGCGCCATATGACACAGACCACACTGGACAGATTCTCTTGATCAAGCGCGGTAACTGTACGTTTGTTGATAAGGCAGAACGCGCTCAGGAGGCAGGAGCAATCGGCGTTATGGTATACAACAACGAACCCGATCTAATGTCGCCAACATCGGTGAGTCCAAATGTTACCATTTCACTGGTGGTGATCAAGGCTGACGACGGCCAGGCAATCCTGAGCGAGCTCAATTACGGCAAGGTGACAGCATCGGCAACAAACCATACCATGAGCGTAGATAACCCAGCGGGAGGCCAGATATCCCAGTTCTCGTCGTGGGGGCCCGATCCTGAGCTACGTCTGGCACCTGCAGTTGGCGCCCCCGGCGGAAACATATTTTCAACATTCCCACTGGCCCTTGGTAGTTATACATCGCTGTCTGGAACATCAATGGCCTCGCCTTATGTGACTGGAATGGTGGCGCTGATTCTCCAGGCACGGTCCAAGAACATTAGCGTCGAAGAAGTGCGGCAGCTGATCCTCGAAAGCGCGCACCCAATCCCAGATAGAAACAACACAGAGCTGCTGTCGCCTCTGCGACAGGGTTCAGGAATGGCCAACATTTGGGATTCTCTGGCATCGCAAGCAACAGTAGAGCCGTCACAGCTTTCGCTCAACTACACTGTAATCAGCAATACTACGAGCGGGCCATCATCTACCAAGAACAAGAAATCTGTGGCCGAAGCCCCAGGAGTGGCCGAAGCCCCAGGAGTGTCCGTACGCACGCTGACCCTCTACAATCGCAGCCCATCCAACTTTTTGACGTGTACTATGACGCATCTGCCGGCCAGCTCAGTGTCGTCGTATGCGGCCAACGGCAGCTTTACGGCGGTTCCTCGCTTGTGGCCCGAGTCGGTAGGCGCAAAGGTAGCACCAGATACGCTGCCCAGCGCTTTTATTGAAAGCCTCGAGCTGCCAATCCGCATTGCACCCGGAATGAAGCAAAATGTTTCAGTGCGTATCACCGCGCCTGTAGGGCTGAGCGCCATCGATCGGTGGCTTTACAGCGGATACCTGCGCTTCAACATGCTGTGGGACGATCAGGCAGGCACAGCGCAGTCGCTGCATGTGCCCTACATGGGGTTCCTAGGCGACTACACGCAGCTGGACGTGCTGTCGCCCCCTGAAGAGGGGTTCCCGTTCATCAGCATGAAAGGCAGTGACGAAGCGCTGACGCCCGATAACCACATCACAATCGACAGCTCACACCGCGTGTCGGCGCACTACCGCCTGGAGCACCCAACGCGAGTGCTGAAGGTGCAGCTCGTGGACGATGCCAATGCCACGCAGGGCTTCCTGCCAAACGGATTTCTGGAGTACATGGGGCGCAACTATCAAAGCGCCCGCGGACGCTTTTCTAACTCAACGCTCAACGGAACTCTGTATGCGGACCCTGATTTGACACAGTCACACGAAGTCAAGCCTGGAGCTTACCGCATACGCATTGATGCGCTACGGCCACTTCGCAATCCGAGCGACCCTGAAGGGTATCAGATCTGGCACTCGTCGCGTTTCATTATCGACTCGGTGTCGCTGGCCAAAAACGCCAGTGCCAGCACGCAGGATGACGACGAAGACAGCAACGACGAAGTCTTTCGGCCATAAGTAGTTTATTTCCACAAAATACCAAGTCTAGCACTAAAAGCGACTCTGTCTCGCCAAGGCAGCAAGCAATAAAATAAACTTACTTCATATTCTTGGGAATACTGTCCTTGACAAAGGGAACAAAGTCACGGCCACCCATGTAAGGCACAAGCGGGGCAGGAATGTTGAGGCCCTCAGGAGTTTGGTAGTTCTCAAGCAGGCAGCACAGGGCGCGCTTGGAATAGTTCGGCTGGTATTCGTGGCAGCGCTTGGAACGTGGATTGTCTCAGTAATAGCAAGATATTTTGAA
>JANBSY010000059.1:0-13084 GCA_027578435.1 Coemansia sp. RSA 1937 | reverse complement strand
TTACGCCAAAGCCGCGCTGGACTGGCGACGTCTTTTGCTAACTTTACTGCGCTGATCTGCTATGGTCAAGTCATGTCAGGGATTGTCAAGATGTGCACGTTCTACTTTTCGATAAGCATAACGCAAAATCTGTGGATGCTCATTGACGGCGGTGTTGCTACAGGCATGATGATATCAATATCGATGTCTGGTCCTGCAGAGCGTTTGGCACCAAGCCGACCAACTTCTCGGATCCTGGGACCGCAGATGCTGGCATCAATTGGTGGAATTGTCATGATAAACTGGGTTTTCTCAGTTATGTCATATGTATGGCTGTTTACGCAGGACTGGTTCCGCTGCAACGAACAGGCTGCGTCTGAAGTAAACTTGAACATGTGGTGGCTACTGGGAGACAACTACGAATCATCAATCTTATCGTTTGTGTGCACGTACCAGGTCATCAACAACGGTCTTTTGGTGAACTATGGATACTTGCATCGGGCAAAGTGGTACAAGAACTATACGCTGTTAACGTTGTGGGCGTTCCTGATTGCGTTTATATCGTATATGCTTCTAGCGGATCCTAATCGAGTAGGCTGCGCGTTCCGTCTAAACTGCGGTACACCTAGCGCTCTCGAGAAGCTGGGCTACAAATCCCCTTCATGGTACATTGAGCCCTACATTAACGTGATCCAGCACAATGTTATTCCTCGAGCTGCTCGATACAAGCTGTGGGGATACTGCCTGGGCAATATGGCTGCTACTAACTTGTGGCAGATATTTGTGATTAATGGACCTGTACGCCGCCTGCTTCAAAAGAAAAAGCCGCTTCGTCGGCTCAAGGTCAAGCTTTAATATTTTTGTTTTCATTTGAAGTGCAATAAACTAAAGCTTCCAACTTTCAGTTGAATAAGCGAGTAAAAAATTAAAACTTGTACTCCTTTGTAGCTGGATCAAAATGCGCGCGAGCCAGTGGGTTCAGGTACACACTTTGTTCCTGTTGCTCCGTATACGGCGGATGGCTCTTGGCCTGAACAAAAGTGTGGTTGCCGACCAGTACATCTTGCCAGTACCGCTGTGATTTGGCATCGCGTTGCAGAAGTTTCTTGTTATACTTTTCCAGCTGGTCTTTTTCCAGCGTGGCCAGCAAATAGTCCGGATGGATAATCAACAGCTCGCCGCTTACTTGGCCGAATCCAAACGAATTTAGCAGCGCTGCCTTGATGCCCGTGGTCTGGATTGTCCGAGACAGATACAACGAGTAGTCGCATTCCTTGAGCTCGGCAGAAATATTATCAGCATTGCGATTACCCGGGATTAAACCCGTGCGTAGACTTTGTAGCACGCCGTTGACCATAAACGACGCAGCAGCGCCCTTGGCATGGCCAGTTAGCCATTTCTGACATACCGCAGGTACAACATGACCTGGTGTACGACCCACATGCTTGAGTTGTACGTTGATAACCTCAGACTCGTTTTTGTCGTTGGCCTGGGTTGATGTTCCGTGGAATGATGCTAGACCAATGTCATCGGCTGTCAGACCCCACACGGCCAGACTCCCACGTAGTGGCGAAATGTCAGTGTCCTGTCTCCAGAATTCGTTGCCCCAAGTGTCTAATAAGTTGCGCTTGTTCCGCTGGTAGACCTTTTCAACGCTGGCAAGCTGCAAATTAGTATCCCCTTTGCAATCATCGCCAGTCTCGGAACAGAGTCGCTGGATTTCATCGATTTCATCCACTTTCCAGCCATCAAGAGCTCGAAGCTGGCGCTCCAATCCGCGGCGTCTGTAATTTAAATCAAGCAGAGGCTGGTTCGTATTGCAACCTGTTTGGCGCGCAGAAGTAAGAATGCCTTTTCCAGGTGCTGGAACCGAACGACCAACCTTATCTGTCGCTGAGCCCGACATTCCAACAATGCCATAAATAGGTGCACCGCAAGCAATAGCAGCCGATGCAGACATCAGTACAACTACACCGCTGCCTTGTCCCTCCATAAATCCGCTACGCGTTGACGTGCACGGACGACTCATTTCAGATATTGTGCGGTCGCACGCAATTGCCTCTTGTGCGTTACTCGAAGCTCCTATGCAAACAAACTCGGTTGAAGACTCTTCGCTGAAATCATCAGTGCTGCCAGCAAGCATTACCTTGGCTTTTCCAGCCTGAATGGCTTCCACTGCACTGTCAATTGAAATAGCAGTAGATGCGCAGGCACCGACCAAGGGCTTTACTGGACCTGAAGCAGAAAGCAAGAGCATGTTGACCCAAGCCTGAATGGTGGATATCAGCCCTTCTTGCATTGCATCGTTTCTGATATTTTGGTTGTGAGCCCTTTTGTTGAAAATGTCATGTAACGCACGTAGCCCACCAACGCCGGATCCAATGCTGTTGCCAACTTCCGAAACGTGGAAATACTTATACAGCTCGTACGGATCGGTGAATCCCGATCTGACCAGCGCCTCGACAGTTGCGACCAATGTAAATAGCGTGATTGGGTCTACTTGATTGACAATGTCTTCTGGGATGCCAAATCGAGCTGCGCTCCAGCCTGTTGGTATTAACCCAGCAGCAAAGCTTGCCGCACTAACCGACATTGGCACATGAATAACTGCACCCTTCAAAAACCGTACCAACCACGTCCCATTAGTGTTCTCCCAGATGTCAACCCTGTCGCCATTGCTTTGCTTAAACGCTGCTGCTTCGTCGACACTGGCTTCAAACGGCTCCATGTCGTGCTCAATCAGCATTTCTTGTATAACCGCTTTTTTGTCTGGATTGTAGCCGTTGGACAGTTCAGGCTCAATTGGACGGATACCAGTATGTGCTAGGATATACTCATGATACCGCGGCTTTATGTCAACATCCCGAACTGACTCGCCACTCTTGGCATCAACCCAGCCAGTGTAATGCTGATCGATTAAAGCCAACGGACCATTGTGGTGCTTGATTAGACCCATGATCCACGCCAGCTCAATACAACCCTCCATAGTCAGCTCGCCGAATGCCTCAATCTCCCAGCGCGTCTCGGCGTTGCCGTATGGGCTAACCTCGCCATAGCCTGTAATGACTACTACTTTGTCCAGGTTGACCATTCCCTGCATATGGCGCAAATTCTCTAAGTAGTCGTAGCTTTTAGCAGTCGGGAAATAACGCGTAGGCTTGGCCAACGGAGAGCGATCTTGAGCATCGACGGTATCGGACATTTTGTTGCCAAACAATATCGCAATGTCTGACGAATTTTCTAAATTGATTCCGCTTAGAATCTTGCTTCGCCTTTCAATGCGATCGCGCTCAGCTAATCCAATAGCTCCAAGATTTTTCATGCAACCAAGCCCACCGTCAAGGTTAACCCAAACTGGCTGTTTATGAACAACATAGCTTATCTGTGAACAAAGCAGGCCGAGGATAGTAAACGCTGACTCATGCGTCGTAAACGTGCGCGCACCAGAGTCCTCGATAGCCTGAGCAACAATATTGTTTGAGGACATTAAGCCGGTGCCACGCACCCAGCCTATAACCGCGCCGATGATTGACAGGTAGCCCTCCCAGCCCTCTGACGCCCAGCGGTTAAATGCGGTCTCTAAACCAATTTTGCATTCGCCGTAGAGCCCATCACCGCCAAAGTTTCCGTGATTTGGAGATAACGGTAACACAACCAGCACCGGTTTTACAGAACACTTGAGTGACGCTTGGGCAGACTTGATGGCTCCAAGTAAGCGCATTACGTTAGTGAGCATGATGCGCTGGGCTAGCTCCGAGTGCGAACCAAGGTTGGTGGCCATGCTGCCAATGTCAGAAATTGCTGCAAATGGAAACACGTAGTCCAGGTTCCAGCTCAGATCCCCGGCACCCGTGCCAAAGATGTAACTCACAAGGCTGTTTATGTCCTGGACCGAGCCCTGATTAAACGGAACCACAATAAGCTCTGATCCTCGCGAACCACATTCCCGGTACATATCCTCAAAGAACAACGTAGTCTTGCGTGAATAGCTTGAAGTGGTTGCTAGAACTTTGGCTCCCCCCATCAGCAATCCGCGCACAATCTCGGCACCAATTGATCCACGACCGCATCCGGTTACTAAAGCAGTTTTGCCAACATACGAAACACCCTGTCGAGCAATGTTTGACAGCCCGTCAAAGTACACGCTGGTAAATTCCCGATTGTATATCCACTGTCCGCTGCTTGTCTGCTTACTCATATGGATTGGCGGCACTTGATCACTCAACATTGCCAACTGAATTCGTTCAATAAATGCAGCATACGTAGGCTCGTTCTTGCGCGCTATCTCCGTGTAGCTCACGTCACCCTTAGCCGATATACGTGTCTTGGGCTGCATAGGTGCTGACAGCTCACAATAGACTGGAGTATTTTCCAACGCTTGTTGGCAAGCCTTGTGGAGGGTGTCGACTAACTGAACTACCGGCTCAAGCATACTGTTGTTGCTTGTCCTCAGCACCTTTGCTGTACCCGATAACAGCTCAAGGAGCTCAGCATTGGCACAGTTCTTTAGACGCTGGACACGAGTAGCATTGCATAAATCGAGGTGCTTATCGCGTATTGTGTCCAAGCTACACATAGCAATCGCCTGCTGAATCCACTCGTATGCATCTTGGCGCGCCCAGTTCCAGTACGAGTCAAAGTGTCGCGCCTTGCGTGCGTCAAACTGCGGCAATACTCCTGTCATAAACTCGTCGCCCAGCTCAATCTTTGCCTGGTCCAACTCGGACTGAAGTTCAGCCGATACAGCCTTTTCGCGGCCTGCACTGCGTGTGCCATCCAGCAGGTCTATCCCGGCATACCGCGCAAGCACCTGAATTTGCTGCTGGATATGTGCAACTTCTTGCTGTCGAATCTTTTGCATCTCAGCGCTACTAATGGCTGGCACCGCGCCTTTTCTGCCCGCACCTCCTGTTGAATCCAAAGATACCACGTACGAAATTCCCACACGAGCAGCATACGTCTGAGCAACTGTGCTTAGCCATGCACTAGCTTCAGCCTCGCTGGTAAGTCGTGAAACAGGTTCCATCGTCAGAGCCACCAGAAACAGCGCATCTTGTCGTAGCGGTCCCAGTCCATACGACGTCTGAAGAGTGCTTCGAGTTTGTGCTAGCGAGAATCCTCCAGGCATCTTGCTGTTAAACATGCGTGCAACAAAAGGCTGCGTGCACTTGCCCAACGAGCCGCCAGACGAGCCAACCGCTGAAGCTAGTTCCTTCAGCGACATCTCCTCGGCCTTGTCTGGAATCTTGTTGCCAAACTCTTTTTGCAGATCGCCCAAGAGCTCGTTCTGGAATGTCGATTTGCCTGCTACTAGAGACTTTATGCTCTGTTGGATAGAGATGTCGCCTAGCGGTTTCTTTGCCTTGAACGCAATAATGGCCAGAATAACGTCAAGCACTGGAATTGGCTGGTCGGCAATTGGCGCATTGGCCTCGGAGCCAACCTGCGGTTGTGGTGGGGGCTGCGACGGCTCAGAGTTGGCTGGTTTGGATTCTGGCTTTGCCGATGCTTCTGGTTGTGGTTCAGTGCCTGGCGTTGCCGCTACTGTTACTGCAGCGTTTGAATTGTCCAATATCTTAGATTCAGGCTGCACGTAGTATATAGCATCGTGGTCTCTCTCGATATGTAACAGTTCCGCCCTTTTGGATTTCAATACTGCTTCAAGCGTTTTGGCCGCCATTCCACACAACACCGGGCTGGGGCCGATTTCTACCATGCGCTGCACGCCAGCAATGTTAAACAAATAATCCTGTGTCTTTATCCACTGCACAGGTGATGCTAGCTGATACGACAGCAGCTCAATCAGCAGTATAGTTGCCAATCTCGACCGCTCAGCTGGGACATCAAGCAGTGCGTCGTCCCAGTTGTTCAGGGCCTCCTTTATGACACTTGATTTGGTTGCATCATACACCAGCTTGAAATACTCTTGCGATACCTCGAATGGCATACCTGTAAGATTTGGAATGTAGCGCTGCTCCAAAGTGTCTGGCTCAACCATTCCAACTTTTGCCTGTAGCACGTCTCTAAACAGGGCCACTCCCTCCAGCAGCAGTCGCGAGTGGAATGGCACATTTATTCCAGTCAGCGGAATAGTTGCCATGCCCCGAACCGGGGTTTCGCTAGTAACCTGTACTTGCTTGACCATCTGCTCAATACTAAGCTTGTCAGAGCAGCCATTGATTGCCATATCATCCAGGACTAGCCGCAACACTGCCAAGTTGGCCAGAGATCCGGCCACCACGTACTGGTTGTTGCGCACATTGTAATTTACCACCTGGATTAGCCCCTCTCCTCCTATCGCATCAACAACCAGGTGCAGTTGGCGCTCATCAAACGCAGGCACGCGCGATGGGTCTACAGCAACCATGCCATAGTCTATAGTATTATGCTCGCCGCGCTGTACTGCCGACTGCATAATAAGACCGCGGTAAAACACAATATCCATCATGTTGTTTAGTGTAAACATGTCGGTCAGTGCGGCCAGTGCACATAGCTCGCCCAGTGAATGCCCAGCAAACACTGCATGGGTTTGCACCAATCCTCGCATCTGCATATCAGCAACTGCCGCCAAAGCGGCGGTCACTAGAGCAACCTGAGTAAATTGCGTTGCATTGAGCAGACCACCAGCTGCCTGGAATGTAAAGCTTGATGACTCGGCAGTCAGTCCTGGCACTAGCGATGTCTCGCCATATGCCATATAATTGCTTCGAATCGCCTCTCCTGAGTTTCCATAGAAATATACAATTTTCTCTCCGGGATTGGTACGCACAATGTCCATTATACTCAGTCCGTAGGTGGCCAGCATATGGTTGTCGGCGCGATCCCAGACAGCGCGAGCAGCAGGCGATTGCTGATATAGCTCCATGCCCATGCCGACCTTTTGTGATCCCTGCCCGGTAAACACATACGCAGTCAGCGGCTGATCAACTTCGGCCAAAACATTCATGACATTCTCTTCACTGGCATTTGAAGTATTGCCTTTTACCAGCATCCGCCCCTCTCTCATGCCGACATGATAAAGTTTGGTTGTCAGCCGGTCATTTGGAAGCACCATACCAGTAAACTCGGTTTGGTACATGCGAATTCGCTCGGGGCAGTCTTTAGCCGCTACCTGCTCCACCACCGCTCGCGTCGATGCACTAGTCCACATTCCGTGTGTAATCATTCCCGGAAGACCAGCCATATCGGCAATATACGGGTTTGTGTGAATCGGATTTCGGTCAAACGAAAGGCGAGCGTACTCATGGTTTGAGCTCGGCACTGTTACCTTTGTCGCGTATTCAGGAGAAAGAGCGGTGAGTTCATAACCGCCGTCACCAAACAGCGTCGCACTCATGGCTACCTTGTGTCGCTCCAAGTACTCAATCACTGGGTTTCCCTTGGCAGCACTCCACTGGAAATCGACAGTTCCGACGTCGATACGCTTGCCCGTCCGTGACTTTATTGCGACAGAACCTTTTGTGACAATGCTTGAAAACGCTGTGTCAGTCAGGTAGCGATACTCAGAGTCCAGGCAGAATTCAATTATCACATTTGGCTGCAGTCGCGCGGCTGTATCTTCGTGATAATAAAACCACTCCTTAAACTCTAGGATTGCGATATCCTCCTCAGAATACAACATTACTGCTATTCTTTGTCCACTAACACGCTGGAATGCCGCAGATTGACTGATAAAGTGGCCACGCGCAATGGAAGATGATACAATAGTTCCAACTGGCACACCTTGGCGCCGGATAACATTGGTAACGGTCATTACCTTGCCAGCTGGCAAGTTATACAGACTGGTTATTGACGCTGTCCCCGTGAGTACTTCGCCAACCGATAGCATTTGCATTCCATCTTTTAACTCAACTCGAGCTGAAAGATGTACCACATCAAACTGGCCATGCCCAAAGCGCAGACTATTCAAAAACCAGAGCATAGCGCAGCTAACTGAGAAAGCCATGAGCTCTGGAGGTGCTCGAAGATGACCACCAATATTCCGCGCATAATGGCGAGATAGATTTTTAACGTTTCGGCATAACGAGCGAACATGATCTTCGGTAATAACAAGCTCACTCGCTGCTAGCGATAAGTCCGATCCTGGGACATCGGGTTTTGTTTCTGGTGCTCCAGAATTATTAACCACTGATTCAATATAGAATCGACGAATCTCTTCATCATTATACACTTTGCTGCCATGAATTGGCGCTAAGATGCAGCCTGGGCAGTACGAATACTCAAGCTTTAGCAAAACAACGCTTCCTGACATCATTTCGTGGTGCACAGTCAACACAATCCTGCTCTCGTCAATCCGTCTCAGCTCCAGCTCCATTTTTCCAGATGATCCAACAATCTGGAGCGCTACTGGACGGCCATTGTCAAAATGAACTGCTGTTGTCTGACCAGGTCTTGGGCGCAGCAGACGCTGAAATTGATTGTCAGCCAGCCTTGAATCCTGTGCAATTACTGGTGTTGTAAGCAGCGCACGTAGCCAGCTCTTACTTGGCCCTGCCAGCGTTTCAAGCCAGTTGTAGTGGTTGGGCAACAGTTCAGCATCGGTGGGTAAATGGTAGACATGCTCGGCCTCGGTCTTGACAGCACTCACTTGATTAGGCAAATTGATTGCTGGTTCAGCACCAATGTACTCCACAACTGGCACACTGGATTCGTCTCCGTGGTGCTGCCGTTCCAGCAATGCAGCGACATGGCTCTTGTAAATTCCGTCAATGATATCCTTTACCGGCTCGTCGGTTCTAGTTGAATACTGCGCCGCTACTGGGCCCTGCTGAATACCTACTCGCTGTGGATCTTGATCGACAACAAACGCTAAATCCTCTGACTGCCAGGTGGTGTCCTTTAGCAGCAACACGCCGAAATCCAAATCCAACGCCGGGATAAATGGCAGTGGCTTCTGTCCCCGGCGTTTGCACAGCTGGACAAAGAACTGCACGTCTTCGGATGTCAGCAACTGTGTTTTAGAATCGGGATACAGATTGACTACCATATCAGCGTAGTCAGTTGGCTCGACTGTGTCAAGCAAAATAGATATCGGAATCTCTGCTGCTGTCGCGCTCATCCGGCACTCGCACCGACTTATAAAGTCAACAACTAGCTTGAGATGCGACTCATGAACCCATCGCTGCTCGTGCGTGACATACATCAGCTCAACCAATCGGCAAATAACTTCGGCATAAGTCATTTCTTCCAAATCGACCACACGTCCGTCGGCTGTTCGGCCAAACCACGGTCGCATATAGTCGCTGTTGAGTCGCAAAATAATCTCGTTCTTACGTGCCAACAGCAATTGTAGCTGCATGTTGCGCGGCTGGCTCAAGATATTCAGCTGCATGTCCTGAATAAACAGTACAGCGCGGGTTTTCAACGCATGGTTTGACTCGCCATACTCTGTGAGCAGCGATGTCACACCCCCATGTTCGCCGTTGTGTGTCTTGTGCCATTCGGAGTCTGGTGTTCCAGCTGCGGCAACAATTAGTTCCTTGGCCGCCAGCGATGTGCCTGCTTCTTTGGCCACCATAACCCGTGATCCTAGCAGGATGCCGTCAAATGGCATAGGTGCCCGGCCAAATTCAACACTCCAATCGCCAGTCATGTATGGCAATGTGCCCTCGGCGTCACCGAATCCCGATCCAGCAACCAGCACAATGTTGTCGCACTTGCGGATAGCAGCGTACGTCTCGAGAATCGGCTGGTGAAAGTCTTCAAACGAATGATGACCACCACCTCGGCCACCAGTCCACTGCAGCACAACGGGAAAACCATCGCTGGCCTGCGCAATCTTTATGACATGGCGTATTGCCTCGGCGTTACTTGGTTTGAATGACATGTGGCGAATACCAACAGCACGTAATTCGCTAATAATCTCCAGCGCCTTGTCAAATGACGGAACGCCGCCACCGATACACAGACCTGCAATCGGCAGACCATCGCGGCGCAAACGAAGCAGCGTCGTAAACTGGAAACTCCACTGACTTGGGTTGATGTAGATGCAGTTTAGTGTTATTCCTTGTCCGGGTAAGATAGACTCAGCCAGGTTATGCAGCCTGGTAACCATATCGCTCTCAGTATTCATTCCGCCACCAGCTATCTCAGCGTGGTATCCGGCGTTCATAATGGCAGCAACAAACTGCTCGCTGGCTGTAGTCGGTGTCATGCCCGCCACCATTACGGTTGGCATTCCGAGAACACGATGCATGCGCGTGTCAATGTGGATTGGTCCATTGTTGCCAATTCGTACCAGTCGCGGTCCACACACCATTTGCCAGTCTGGAGCTACAGTGATCTCGCTTAGCTTAGACTTGTAGAGGTCGGACTTAGTGTCAACGCCGCTACGCACTGAGTGCGCTGTTAGTGCGCTGGCACTGATGACTGAAATCCCGCGGCCCTCGACGTTCCTGGACATTAGCTGCCCATGCGCACTAAAGCTGCTAGGTCCAAAATCGACAATGTGCGAAACTTCGGGTGCAGCCAGGGTCTGTGGCCAGTTTACTGGCAGCACACAAATACTCTGGAACAAGTACCAGAGTAGATCAGCCTCATTGCGTATATCATGTCCGTCATCACACGTACGGACTGGCAGCTGCATCGCGCCAGAATCCAGCACCCACTGCTTCTCGCGGGCAATATCACAGGCCATATCAACCGCGTCATCCAAATGAAAGCAATGGTAGGGTGCAATCATGTCAAAATACTCTGCTGAGATAACCGGCTGGCGCAGGTTGAATGGCACTTTGGACTGGTCTGTATCGGGCGAGACAGAGCGCGAGTCCAGAAACTCTACCAGGTCAATCAATGATTCGATGAGACCAGATACGATAAACTGGTTGTGGGTATTGATAATCGATACGTAAACGTGGGTTTCGTCTTCCGTCTGAAGAGCATTAAAATCGACAAGCAGTGTTTCAAGCGTAGCCTGGGAAACTCCGCGGACCGATACCATAGGACGAGGTTTCGCAGAGATGTCGTTTGCATCAATTAAGGTAAAGTGCGGATACTTGATGCATGGAATAGCGCCCACTAGCATTAAAATACCCAAAGCATTGGTGCTTATCTCGTAGAACGACTGCTCGTCAGAGAACATTGACAGGGCAGTGGCAATCACAACTCCCTGACTGTGTCCAGTGGCGACTACATAATTTTAATACAACACATTAGAATTACGTTGTGTAGAATGTACACACAACACCTCGCATCAAATTGGTTCGAACACTCACCTTTAAACAGCTGCGTCAGGTTGCCAGGAGACACACCCAGTGTCTTGTACAGAACCATTAACTGCATTAGCTGAATAAGCCCAGTAAGTGGAATGCTCACAGGGACCGCGGTTAGATAATCAACGTCTGGCTCTGACCCGGGCTGATTCAGCCACTTGAACACACAAAGTCCCTTTTCGTAGACACCTGAAAGTTGACCATCTCGTGCCTGAGCATCCAGAAACTCGGACATGTGCATAACAAAGTCGGACAGCAACGGGCCATATGCATTAAACAGCCAACGTGCCTCGTCAAGATAGCTGGGCAAGCCAGGTTGGCCCCCGAACACCGCCATCAAGTGCGCCGAGTCGGCAGAAAACAGCGCTGGTAGCGTCTGCGAGTTATCAGAAAAGTAATAGCAACGAGCAGCGCTAATATTCCACAGTAGGTAGTACGCGTTTAGCACCAATCGTGCCGCTTCCTCGCTTAGGTCTTGCTGCTGAACAACAACGTGGATGTTGGCAGCCGGAACATCAAAATCTTTGCAAAAGGCACCAAGAACAGCCAGCGCGGCGTTCTCGTTATGCACTTTGCAGTGCCGTAGAAATAGAGCGTGAAGCTCAATAGCCGTAAACTCTTGCTTGCTGTCAACATCAAACGTGGTGGCAAGCTCCTGAACAATGTCATAAAGCTCCGAGGAAATGACAAGCTCAATAGCCGTTGCACCGTGTGCAACACTAACAACAGACATGTTAAAAAGCAGTGTTCTTTAGACTTCAATAAACAAAATTTGTAAGAGTATAGTTTGTGAGAAAAGAAAGTATAGCATGTAGTTGGATTTGCTAATGCCTAGTCTAGATTTATGTGCTTATTTTATAGGGCTTGACACATTCAATAGCGCAAGATTTGCCTCCACATCTTTATCTAAAAAATACTCACACGCATTATCTATTGTTCTTGATGGCATGAACACATGCTAGTTTACCTACCTGGTTCACATACGCCTAAAGTTGATAAGCAATAGTTTTATATATTATAAGCTACAATACTATGCAAGCCGCGCTCAATTTTGCGGTTGTACAGTGAGAAATTCGCACCATCTGATGCACAAGCCTTAGTCGGATCAGCACCCTGGTAATACTCCCATGGACTCGAAAGGCAAGCATTAGTTATAAATTATTTGTAAAATTGCCAATCAAGCGAAAATTAACTATGGTTGACTCCAGTTGTTGTTAGCAAATGAGTGGAATTAAGGTGCACTAAATACACAAATGCAGCAATATAAATAACGAGGGTGGTGATGGCCACAACAATAATGGCTGCAAAAGCATGAGAAATATTTGAATAGATATTTTTGAAATGCTTGCTAATAGTTTTTATACAACTGTCAGCACATGTAATAGTGATATTGTATTTAGCCGCTTCAACTGTTCTAGCACAATCATACCTCCCATAACATTACAAACCTCAAGTTAGCAATTTCACTTGAAAACGCCAGACATATAGCCTTGGTATATACGTGTTTTATAGAAAGCAACAAGTTGTAGGTATTTAGTTTGCGTGTGAGCTGTAGCATGCAAATTTGACGGTTGTTTTCTGCCACATGAGGAAATTAAATCTACTCGCCTGAAAAACATGTGCATTATTCATTGTCTTAACGTACAAGGCAGCATATCGTGTGAGTTACAACACGGCGAAGCAGAATATCGTGTGAGCTACAAAAGAACAAGGCATAAAACTAGTGCAAACACATCTCTATAATGCAACAACTAATCGCGCAAAGCAGTTGCTTGTATGCACACAAGCTTTGCGATTGCCTTTGCAGCTTCAATCTCCTCTGATGAGGCGCCCAGCCGCCCTGCACCAATGACGTGGCTCTTGAGCTGTGCGGGAACATTGCTTGGAAACAATGC
>JANBSY010000058.1:0-13540 GCA_027578435.1 Coemansia sp. RSA 1937 | reverse complement strand
TCGGACAGGCGTGCCAGTTCTACGCGTTCGTCGGCGCGGACGGGTATTAGGCGGAACTCGCTCGACAGCGCAAACACTCGCAACAAGTCAATGTCGCTGGCATCGGAACGTAGTTCTTGCTGGTACACGGCCATCGAGCCGTGGCTCACATAGTAGTGCGCGGCCACGAGGCCCAGCTCCGTCGCCACCAATCTACCCGAACGCCGGTCATATCGAACCATCGAGCTGCGTTCCAGTTCCACCGCCGCAGCATGCGCCAACGCCGCTCGCTGCCCGTGCAGTCCTGGATCTGCGTCCAGTTCAGCCCGCTCAACGCCATACACCCGAGGACTGCGCAACATACGCACATACAAATACGTATATCCCAGCCACTCGACCGCATCATCTCGAGACCGTACACTACCTAATGCTATTTCCGCGTTGAGCGAGTCGGCCAGTCGCGCCACCAACTGCGACTCAATTGGCAATTGCTGGCTCAGCAACGACAAATAGTACCGCAACTCGCTATGCTGTGTGATAATAACACCTTCACCATGCGTGTCAAACTGCGGACGTCCGGCTCGGCCCAGCATCTGCAACACGTCTTGCGGCGACAGTTCGGTCCATGCGCCTTTGTCGGGGCTATACACTTGCGTGCCCTTTATGATCACGGCATGAGCGGGCAGGTTGACGCCCCACGCCAGTGTTGCGGTGGACACGAGGATGCGGATATGGCCGTCGGCGAACAAGTCTTCGACCAGCTGTCGGTCCGTTCGCGCCATTCCGGCGTGATGACACGCGATACCAAACGGCAGTATGTCGGCGAGCCCTGCATCCCGAGTGGCAGCTGCCTCGTCACGCAATACTTCAGCTGTTGCGCTACCTGCCGTTACAAACGCCGTCGCCTCGGCAATCGCCATATCGCGCAGCCGACGTGCGGTCTTGACCGTGTCTTTACGTGAATGCACAAACACAAGCACTTGACTGTTTGTTGCATACCGTTTGGCCTTCTCGTAACACACTTGGTCCATACGTTCCAAACGCCGCAACGGCTTCTTTTCGGTTATGCCAATAAACTCTTGTTGTAGAGGACACGGCCGGTACCGCCCGTCAAAGTAGAACACATGGTCGCGAGGTGCACGCAAAAACGTCGCCACGTCTTCGTAGTTTGGCAACGTTGCCGATAACCCAACGAGACGCACACGCTCCTGAGTTTGCTCTTGCGTGCGCAGCAGCCGACATACGAGCGCCTCGAGCACAGCTCCGCGTGTGTCGTGCAGCAAATGCACTTCGTCGATGATGACTAGCCGCACCAGCGACGTGTAACTGCCAACCCCGCCTTTACGTGTAACCACGTCCCATTTTTCGGGGGTCGTGACAATCAACTGCGTTTCTCCGATTTGCTGTCTTGTGAGCTGCGAGTCTCCGGTCAGTTCGGCCACTCGAAGCCCCAACGGCTGCAACCGCTGCGCAAACGCTCCGGCCATTTCGGACACTAGGGCTTTCATCGGCGCAATATACACCATCTTGAACGCATCCACGTCGATTTGCCCCGATTGTGCGTCGCGGAACTGCCCGATCGTCCGCAACATTGCTAGCGCCGCACAATTTGTTTTGCCCGCGCCGGTTGGTGCACAAACAAGCATGTTCTCATCAGAGTTGAACGCTGCTGGGTATACTCGGCTCTGCACGCGGTTCAGCTCTGTCACATTTTTAAACGCTGCGTGGGTCCAGGATGGAAGGGTGCTGAGCTCCACCAATGCGTCGTCTTTGCCAGGCGGCGGCAGCTTTTCGGGCGCTGGCACGCGGATTTCCTCGTAGCCCGACATTACTGTTTTGACTGCGCCTTTTGGCGGCACCCACTTTTCGTTCGTCATAAGGCGCCCGCCCTGCGCAAACGCCAGCTCCGAAAGATCAAGCTCACGTTTGGGCACAAACTCCTTAGCCCCCGCATCAGGGACCGCCGAGCTCATTGCACTTGCACTCTCTGCTTTGACCTGCACTACTGCTTCTCCGTTGCGTGCAGCTATAATCCAGTCCAATCCAAGCTCACGCATCTCCTCTTTGACAATGAGCATTTGCTCCTCATCGCCTTCCGACTCGGCGCGGGCAATCCGCATGCACCACACAATCATGTCGCGGTTGCTGACCAATAACTGCACAGTTTCAAAGTGCTCGTATTCAAACAACTCGGCCAGCTCGTTCTCCACCTCGCCCAATGCTAGTTTCCGGCTCGACAAAAGACGAGTGGCCTCGCGTGTCTTCTCCTGCACAACTGTCGGCTCTGTGTAGTGCTTGCCGACTTGCCGTTGCAGCCAAAATGCATCGATGTTACGTGCCACCAACTGCGGCTCGTCTTTCGGCGCATCTGTATCTGGCTCGTTTCGCGTGTCTGCGCCAAAACTGGTCGTTGTTGTTTGGGCGGCTGCTGCTGCTTTGGCACGCTCTTCGTTGCGCCGGTTCAGCTGCTTTGCATTTTTCTCGCCAAACCCGTGGATTACTGTGCGGTACCCGCCGGCCTCGTCGTCGCCAGCCTCTGTACTGGCATCTGATTCAGCTGCATCCTTGCGTGCACCCATCGGCACTGCTGGACCAACCTGATCATCGTCACTGCTCTCGTCGCTGCTTTCCTCGTCAACAACGTGGGAGGTAGGCCCGCTTTCGCCGCCCAATGCCTGATCTTCATCGTCGCTGCCGCCAAAGACCACTGCAATGCCGCCCTCGTCAACGTCCATTCGCTGGTCGCCCTCGTCTTCTTCTTCCGCGCCAAAGTCAGTAATCTGCCGCGCCAACTGCACGAACCGCGAAAACTCTGCCTCGCCCACTGTTGCGCCAAACAACTGCTCAACCTGCCTTTTCTTGTCCATATCCTTGAGCTCTTCGTTCTTCAACACGCCCAATGCTTCGTCTGCGGCCGACATGAGCACCTCAGGCGTCTGGTCGCCCAGATACACACGTGTTTGCGCCAACACTTTGTCCCACACTTGACGCGTTTCTTGCGTGCGCGGCCTATACATTCCTTCCATATCTTCGGTTGCCGCCAAAATGTCCGTAAACCCATAGTTTGTCTGCACTTGTTGTTTGGCCCGCCGCGCGTGCTTGCGCTCTTGCGACTTTAGCTCATCGGCGTCAGTCCGGGTGGGCTTTTGTGGTGCTTCGCGTCGCACTTGTGAGCCCATGTCGCGCGGATCAATCTTGCTCCATAACGACTCGACCTCTTTGCCCCGTTCCGTGCGACGCGCTCCTTTGCGGTCTGACGGCAGTACGAGATTTGAATTGCCCGCATATTGGTAGAGCTTTTTGTGCTCCTCGGTGAACTCGTCTGACATTTCCCTCTTTTGCAAAGGCGAATATAACTATTGTGCAATTAAGAATAAATGTAGAAAAAAGTCAACCAACCAAGAAAAATGCGCGTGGTTAAAATTTAGGTATTGATTTGAATTAAGCATGCGTGATCATTTTGGGATTATCCTGTGACCTTCTGGTTCGTATTACCTAATCCTGTCTTTGATTGCTCAAATTGTCGACTGTTATTTCTTAGAGCAAGTTAACCAAATATTGCAGAATATTTAGCCTTTAACAAACTGTTTCTCATTTTGGTTCTCATAAACAGAAACTTTTATCTTGGCTGATTACATACAGTGGCTCCATGTTTCTAATAAAAATTAAATTGGAATCTGATTCTACAATTTTTGATAGCTCGGGCTATCAAATTGATGTAGTTGTTTTTGACAACATGTATTGTCAAATTGACACATCCGTTGTTGCTCAAATCTCTTTTATTCTTTTCTAACTATTTGTACGCTCTTTTATAAAATGCTTAATGTCAACAGATTCCCGTTTCTTGTCTTAAGGAGTATACTATTACATGCAGTTGCAAATCGCTTTACCTGTTCAGAAAACTGGAAAAGACGTATTCCTCTAGTTGGAGTATGTAAACTGTGGACTAACATTCTGCGTCCAGCTGTTTTTTGTACTGCCTATATTGATTACTATTTTTATAAAGACCAAAGGGAATGGATAACAAATGTAGACTGTATTGCCATTCGGGGCTGGTTTAATAGTGTAACAATAATGAATATTCGCATTGAGTTTCCTGTTGACGGCATGTTGGTTTTGGATAAATTACATAGTATACTTCAACTGGACACGATTAATTGGAGGAGCATCAAACGACTTTCCATAGTTTTTGATTCAAGTGCTCCCAGCCGTCCAATGAATTATTCGGATAACTTGGACATGCGTATTATTGATTTTACACAAAAGCTAATTTCCAATATGCCCAAAATAATTAGTCTAAACATTTACCAGTTTCCAAAAAACAATGATTTGCAGCAATTACCCTTGTTACTTGTTAATGCTTATTCTGCGCAGTTACGGTCGCTTGATATAAGACCAATTATAAATATGCCAACTACGCATTTGAGTTCCAACTTGGCAAATTTGTCGCTGGGGTTTGACGACAACATATCTATAAATTATATAATGTCAATTTGTGCAGAGCCTCTGTGCAACCTTTGGTTACATAATGTGCCAGTGAACATTCCGTGGCACATATTTCATGGATATTCTGATCCAGGGAAACTTCGCTTTAAAAACTTACAAAAGCTATCTATTTCATACAACACTGGCAATGATAGTAACCATTCGAACACACAATTAACACCATTTGGTTCTTCTGAAGTGAGCAACATTAATATTTCTACAGACCACTCAGTTTTGACATCCAACAATGATTACACATACAAGCTGCTATTTCCAAAGCTCAGAGAATTTGAAATACAACATTGTCCAATTAATGTTAATAATTTAAAAACTGAATTTGGCCTTACACTTGATGTTTTCACGTTATCAGGAAAGTTGCAAAACATCTTAAAGTGGGTTAATATTCCGCAAAGTCCTCGAAAGCTTAAAATAACAGTAAACAAGGATGAAAGAGTAACACCAACTGAAAATACAAACATGCTGAATAAAATGCTTAATGTCACTACACGCTATCAATACAGGAAAGTAGATTTAAATTATGATTCTGACAAACTCCACCTGTCGTTGGTTGTTTGGGGCAACTTAAATGAGTTGACCGTTTCTGATGTTGACATTACCGATTTAGTAACCATTTTATCTACAGCTCCTCGTTTAAAAAAATTTACGGTTCATTCTTTTGTGCTTGGTGATTACATAACAATGGACAAAGTTGAGCAACTATTCCAAAAACGTGTAGACACTCAGTTATTTGCACTTGATCTTAAAGTACTTGTTATTCATCTTGACAACGAGCATGATGAAGAAACTTCGCTGGCAGTTATATACAAATTAATGACTTACACCAAATTGTTGTCTCAAATAGCAATCCCAGAACAGTATGTGAGCCGGGTGATGAAGATTATCGATGTTCAAAAAAAATATTATCCGCACTTTTCAAAGATGCACGTTTTGAATAGTTCGTTTAGATAATTCAATTTTATTAAGTGACAATATAACTGTTTACTTCTGCCATGATTATACACTTTGGGGTGCTTTCATACTTTGGCTTTTGTTAGCGTTATGTTTTCTCTTAATGGCTCTAAAAGTCAAGCAATACATGTTTTTTTACTTTTGCGGCAGCCGCGTCGCGGTCTGCTGTAATTAGGCGTAAATGGCAAACTCGTATAGCTTGAACCTGCCTTTATATATAGAACAGGTCAACACATAAGCTGAAATCAACTTCACCAGCGCTCATGTGATTTAATACAGGACTAAACTTGATTTCAATATGCTTGATTTTGCAATTTTTGACGACATGGATTGGCAATCTATGCAGCTATTTTTGACAACACGTATTGTCAAATTGTCGCATTTGTTTGAGTTTGAAACTCTTTATCTTTCTCCAACGATTTGTACGCTTTTTTATACAATGCTCAACATTAACAAATTACCGCTTTGTGTTTTAAAGATTATACTATTACATTCTGTCCCTGAACGTTTTGGCAATATAGAAGACTGGAAAAGACATATTCCTCTAGTTGGAGTCTGTAAACAGTGGACTAGTATTCTGCGTCCAGCTGTTTTTAATACCGCCTATATAGATTACGATTTACTTAAAAATCACAGAGAATGTATGTCAAATATAGATTTTATTGCTATTCGGGGTTGGTTTAATAGTGTAAAGATTATGATTATTCGCATTCGACTTCCTGTTGACTGCATGATGGTATTGGATAAATTACAAAGCATACTTCAACTAGACACACTTAATTGGACGAGCATATCACAACTAACTATAATATCTGACTACAAAGCTTTCAACTACACACGTGATTTCTTGGGCAAATTAGATTTACCAATTGTTGAATTTATTCATAAGTTGATTTCAAAAATGCCTAATATAATTGGACTTTACATTAGAATGGTTTATATAGCCGATTCTCTTCTGCAATTAATGGCATTACTTGTTAATGCTTATTCTGGGCAACTGCAATTACTTAATATAATGCCAGTTATAAATATGCCAACAACGCATTTAGGATCCAATTTGGCAAATTTGTCTCTTGAATTCAACAATAACATATCTATAAATTATATAAAGTTTAACAGGGCATCTGTTAAATCACAGATCTCCCTTGGATCATGGCTACTGATCAAGGACCAAGTTGTTATCCGAATGGATGGCGGCCCAAGCTAGTGAACGGGGCCTTTTCCCGATCTTATTAGTTAAATATATTGTTTTACCACGTTATATAAAGTCAATTTGTGCAGAGCCTCTGCGTGAACTTTGTTTAACGAATGTGCCAGTAGACATTCCATGGCATATATTCCATGGTAATTCTGATCCAGGCCAACTTCGCTTTAAGAACTTACAAAAGCTAACTATATCGTATAACTTTGAAAACGGCTATATTCATTCAAATACGCAACTGCCACCTATAGGCAACACTATTTCCACAACAAATGAGAATTACACATACAGGCTGCTATTTCCAAAGCTTAGGGTATTTGAAATACGATATTGCCCAATTAATGTTAATATGTTTAATGCTAAATTTGGCAGTACACTTGATCTTCTCACATTATCAGGAAAAACTAAACACATCTTAAAATGGGTTACTATTCTGCAAAGTACTCGGAAGCTTATAATGAGAACATATTCAGATGGAAGAGTAACAGCAACTGAATATACAAACATGTTAAACAAATTGCTTAAAGTTACTTCACGCTATCAACACAGGGTAGTGGATTTAGAGTATGATTCTGACAAACTCCATCTACCGTTGGTTGTTTGGGGTAATTTAAGCGAGTTGGCTATTATTGATGTTGATATTACCGATATCATAACCCTTTTATCTACAACACCACATTTAAATAAGTTAATCACTCATCGTGTTGTGCTTGGTGATTACACAACAATTGAACAGGTTGTTCAACTTTTTCAACAACATGTTGACACTCGACTATTTGCCCTTAATTTAAATGCACTTGTTATTTTTGACATTGACGACAGTTACGAAGGTATTGCTTTGGCAGTTATATACAATTTAATATCTTACACTAAATCATTGTCTCAAATTGAAGTTCCAGAAAAATATCTGAATTGGGTAATGAAGATTATTGAAGCCCAAAAAGACTATTATCCACATTTTTCAAAAATGCACGTTTTGAATAGCTTGTATTCTTAATTCAATTTATTAAATAACATTACAATTGCTGCCTTCTGTCATGTTCTTACACTTTTAAGTGTTATATTACTTTGGCTTTCGTTAACATAACGTTTTCTCTCTTGACGACTCTTAAAGCCAATCAATCAATATGTCTTGTTTTATGTAGCGGCAGCAGCATCATGGTCTGCTGTAATTAGGCGCAAATGGCAAACCGTATTGCTTGAACCCGCCTTTATTTATAAATAACAGGTCAACACATAAGCTGAAATCAATTTCACCAGCGTTCATGTGGTTTAATTCAGTACTAAACTTAACTTTATGCTTGATTCTGCAATTTTTGACAACATGGATTGACAATCTATGCAGCTATTTTTGACAACACGTATTGTCAAATTGTCGCATTTATTTGAGTTTGAAACTCTTTATCTTTTTTTGACTATTTGTACACTCTTTTATAAAATGCTCAACCTCAACAGATTACCACTTTGTATTTTAGAGAAAATACTATTATATTGTGTTTATAAACGGTTTGACGGTACAGAAGACTGGAAAATACATATTCCTCTAGTTGGAGTCTGTAAAAAGTGGACTAGTATTCTGCGTCCAGCTGTTTTTAGTGCTGCCTATATATATTACGATATACTTGAAAATCACAGAAGATGGATGACAAATATAGATTTTATTGCTATTCGGGGTTGGTTTAATAGTGTAAAGACTATGCTTATTTGCATTCGACTTCCTGTTGACTGCATGATGGTATTGGATAAATTACAAAGCATACTTCAACTAGACACACTTAATTGGACGAGCATATTGCAACTAACTATAATATTTGACTACGAAGTTTTCAACCACACAGGTAATTTCTTGGACAATTTAAATTTGCCAATTGTTGAATTTACTCATAAGTTGATTTCAAAAATGCCTAATATTATTGGCTTGCGTATTAGGCTCTTTTTTAAAGCCAATTTTCTTCTGCAATTAATGACGCTACTTACCAGTGCCTATTCAGCGCAATTGCAAATGCTTGAAATCTATCCAATTTTAAATATGCCAACGACGCATATGGGATCCAACTTGGCATTCTTGACGCTGAGATTTAACGACAACTTATCTATAAATTATTTAATGTCTATTTGCGCAGAGCCTCTGCGTGGACTTTCTTTATTAAATGTGCCGGTAGACATTCCGTGGCACATATTTCATGGTAAATCAGATCCAGGAACACTTAACTTTAAAAGCTTACAAAAATTATTTATATCATATAACATAAAAAATAGCAATGATTATTCAAACATGCAATCAACTACAGTTGGTTTCGCAATATCAAACAACATTAATACTTCTACAAATCATACAGTATTTGCAACCAATGAGAATTACACATACAGACTGCTATTTCCAAAGCTCAGAAAGTTAGATATACATAATTTTCCAATTAACTTTAATTTGTTCAATGCTAAAATTGGCAGTACGCTTGATGTTTTCACATTATCAGGAAAGTTACAAAACATCTTAAAGTGGGTTACTATTTCGCAAAGTTCTAGGAAAATTATAATGATAATAAATAAAGATGAAAGAATAGCAGCAACTGATAATACAAGCATGCTAAACAAATTGCTTAAAGTCACTGCACGATGTCGTCGCAGAATATTGAATATATCTTGGATATCTACCGGATTTTACCTATCATTGGTAGTTTGGGGCAATTTAAGCATGTTGGTTATTGCTGATATTGACATTACCGATATTATAACTCTGTTATCTACAGCACCTCGTATAAAAAAATTTACGGTTCATTCTATTGTGCTTGGTGATTACAATACAATAGACAAAGTTGAGCAACTATTCCAACAACGGGTAGACACTCGACTATTTGCCCTTGATTTAAAAGCACTTGTTATTCGTTACAAGGACGACAAATACGATGAAGATATTACTCTGGCAGTTATATACAATTTAATGACTCACGCTGAGTCGTTGTCTCAAATACAAATTCCCGAACAGTTTGTGAGCCGGGTGATGAAGATTATTGAAGCCCAAAAAGATTATTATCCGCACTTCTCAACGATGCACGTTTTTATAAGATAATGAGTTTTATAATTATAGTAAAGTAAACAAGTTTAAAACTGTTACAACTTTAGCATCTTTTTAGTGTTTTGCAGCTGCTTTCGTGGCTGTAACTATTCTTTGTTTTTGTGCTTTTGAGGCGCATTCACAACTTTGCCCACCAACCGGCAAAACTGTTTATTATTAACAGCGTCATCCTGCCTAATTAGTTGGTCGTACAACACCCGACGAGCCTACAAGCAAGTATTTGGAAAAAAAAACAATTACACTTGCCCATGAGCCACAAGTGGAATTGTGCAAGCGGTCAGCTGGGCTCAACTCGCCAGAACATTAAACATGTTTGATGCCAAAACTACATCAAAGTGTGATCAACATAAATTTGAAAATCACGATCAATTTTGATTTAAACGTAAACAAATGCGATTTGTTTTCATTCATCAACTGGGCAAGAAAAATCTGCCTTCCCCTTTTCCTCGCACGGAGGATTGTTTACAGCATTATTTTATCTTTTTATACCTGTAGTAAAAGGGGGTGCTTGCGTTGTGTTTTCTTAATTATTGCATTGCTCTTCTTCTTTACCAGCTGGAATTCGGGTTTATCTTGCGCACGGCAAAAACAATTCATATATATTATCGTAAACACAGCAAAAACTCGAAGCTTTTGATCATAACAATGCTGGCAGCGGCCAGGAGCGCACAAAGAGCGCAAAACGTCGTAGCGGAAGCCAAGCCGGCTAATGGGTCGTCTGAGGCAGCGATTATGGTCGCCGTGCGTGTGCGGCCATTCAGCAGCAAGGAGCAGGAGATGCTGGCAAAGCCGCCAACATCTCAGTTTGGACCCACTGCGCGCAACTTTATGAACTACTCTGAACCAGCCGACGACGCGCCAAAGGGAGCAGTGATCCGCAAAGTAGTGCATACGATAGACGAACACGTGCTTGTGTTTGACCCGCCAGACGAGAGCGACCCTGGTCGGCGGGCAACAGTCGGAGCGAGCAACAAGCGGCACAAAGACATTCGGTTTGTGTTTGACCGAGTGTATGGCGAGGAGTCTTCGCAGCGCGACTTGTACGAGGGCACGACACGGGGGCTGCTTGACTCTGTGATGACCGGGTACAACGCTACGGTGTTTGCGTATGGCGCAACCGGGTGTGGCAAAACGTACACGATTAGCGGGTGTCCTGAGGACCCAGGCGTGATTTTCCTGACGATGCAAGAGCTGTTTGAGCGGGTGGCCAATGAGGACGATAAGACTGTGGAGATTACGCTGTCGTATTTAGAAGTGTACAATGAGACGATCCGTGACCTGCTTGTGGATAACCCAGCGCAAGTAGTACCTCTGGCTCTGCGTGATGATGCAAAGCAGACTGTGACGGTGGTTGGGCTGAGCGAGCATGTACCAAAAGACGTTGACGAGATTATGTCGCTTATGGTGCGCGGCAACGCGAACCGCACAATGAGCCCTACAGAAGCCAACGCGGTGTCGTCACGCAGTCACGCGGTGCTGCAGGTGCACGTACGACAGAAACCACGGGCTGGTGGGCTACAGACCGATGTGACGTCGGCGACCCTGAGCATTATTGACTTGGCGGGAAGTGAGCGCGCAACAGTGACCCGCAACAACGGTGCGCGCATGCGTGAAGGTGCAAACATCAACCGGTCTCTATTGGCATTAGCAAACTGCATCAACGCTCTGTGCGACCAAAAGACGAAGCGACACATCCCGTACCGCGACTCCAAACTTACGCGGCTGCTAAAGTTTTCGCTGGGCGGTAATTGCCGCACAGTGATGATTACATGTGTGTCTCCGGCGTCCACATACTTTGAAGAGACACACAACACTCTGAAATATGCCAACCGTGCAAAGAATATCAAGACCACAGTGGCACGCAACACAAAGTCAACGCAGGTGCATTTGGCGCAGTACCAGGGAAAGATCCGGGAGCAGAGCGACGAAATCCGGCGACTGCAGCGCGAGATTGCGGCGCTCAAGAGCCGCGGCGGAGGAACTACTGGTGCAGCGAGTCGCACAAGTGCAGAGGCGGTGCAGGCCATGGCGGAGCTGCGCAAACAAACGCTGGCGGTGCAGGTAGTGCAGGACATGCGCAACAAGCTGGCAAATGCGTACGCACCGATCCGCGAGGCCACATGGGAGCATGCATCAGCGCTGGCGGTGGGCTCGTGGTACGACCGCCATGTCGAATCGCTTAAGGGCTGGCGCGAGCAGTTTGAGACTGCGTTCCAAGAGCAGCGACACTTGTTTGCTGGTTCCAACTCGGACATGGACATCGACGACGGGCCGGCCAACCAGTCGCTGGCATTCCGGCACCAAGTTGATGAGCTGCTCCGAGACCTGACACGCGAGCGCAAGACAGTAGGGCGGCATGCTGAGCATTCGGCGCAGCTGGTTGAGCGCAACTCGTACATGGCTGAACGTGCTGCGCAGGTACCGCCGTCTGTGCAGCTGACTGCTGAGCAGCGCTACCATGTAGATCAGGAGCACCGCGTATTGGATCTATCGGCCGAGCGCAGTGCATTGCGCCGGCGTGTCGAGCTGGGCGAGCACGTGGCTAACAATCTGGGCGCCCAGAACACGCTATTGCTTCGTCTGACCGCCACCTGCTTGTGCAATCTCAAGCGCGCTATCAGCGACATCCGTACTGGCGGCGGCGCAGGCGTCGAACGCGCAGTCGAGCAGGTGTACATGCAGGCCATTGCTAGCTTCAGCGACGTCACTGGCGCTGTGAGAGCGTCGATGAAGCTTGTGCAGAACGACGGCGGTCCGGCAAAACTTCAGGTCGACGGGTCAACGCTGACTCCTCCATCGCCATATGTGCCGCGCATTGGCGGCACTCGCACGCGGCCGCTTATTGAACACTCGAATGGCACAGCAACGGTAACCAATGGCAACGGTCGCAGCAATAACCCTGCAGCCATTTCAGCTGCAGTTGCAGGGACGACGCGGGCGAGGCGAGCAGTAGCTGTTCAGCAGGCGCCTGCACCGCCCTTAAATGTACCGGCTCCTGGTCGGCACATGCGAACATCGCCGCCTAAGCGCTCGCAGCCTCTGCCGGGCCGCAGCGCTGTTCGGTTCAATGGCAGTATTGAAGGCGTACGCGCGCGGATTGCCGCTCGGACACAACCCAGTGTACCTGCTACTACTCGCACTGCTGTGCGCCAGCCGCTGCGCACCGCACGGCCGCCTGCATCTGGTAGCGCAGATATGGACAATACTGCGACATTACGCGGTGCAGTGACTGTGACCAGCCCAGTCGCTCGCAAGTCCACAACATTCTCGGTAGCAGAAAGCTCGTCGGTGTCGCTGCCGTCTCCGTCGACGAGTGCGTGTTCGATATCGCCAGTATCGTCGGTGGCCTCGTGGGCCAGTGCCGAGACCAGTCCGCACCATGAGCCGTTGCCGGCAGCTGCACGTCCACTAAAGGGCATTTTAAAGCAGTCGGTGGCTACAAACGGTCTGGCTCGGAGCTACAGCGGCGGGTCGCCTGAGGAGACTGCGCGGGGTCCAGGCCCTGTGCGGCTGGGTAGTGCACGCATAAAGTCGCGCCAGGCCCGTTTGCTGAGCAATCCGACTACTCGTGGCACAGGAACGCCGACCAAGCCCACCAATGTCTCTGCTCGCGAAATGTTTAAATCAGTGGGCCCCGCGCAGTCCAAGAAGCCTGTATGGCGCTAATTATATTCCTTTTTAAACTTTTCTTTGTTGTATAAAATTTTGTTGTTTTTGGCTAAAAAGGAACATTTCTGTTTTTGGTTTTATATTTCTGCAATATTTCCTTTTCTCTGCTGGCCATAACAAGGAAATCGTCGTCCAGTTCATGGTCGTAGCCCATCAAGTGG
>JANBSY010000055.1:0-14613 GCA_027578435.1 Coemansia sp. RSA 1937 | reverse complement strand
TTGATCCGGCCGAAACTGTATTTGGCCAACGACGGAAACTACCGCGAAATGCGGTGGTTTGTCGGGTGGACCAGGCTTGCGCAGACCGAGGACTTTGTGCTGCCGTTGTTTATCGGACGGATCACCGGCCAGCGCTCGGTAATGTTCGGCGACGCACTTATCAGCACATGGGACACGTGTGTGGGCATCGAACTGTGCGAAGAGCTGTTTACGCCCGAGAGCCCGCACATTGCAATGAGCCTGGACGGCGCGGAAATAATCGTCAACAGCAGCGGCAGCCACCACGAGCTGCGCAAGCTGAAACGTCGCGTTGATCTGATCACAGAGGCGACGCTAAAGTGCGGCGGCGTGTACTTGTACGCAAACCAGAAGGGATGTGACGGCGATCGGCTGTATTACGATGGAGCGGCAATGATATTGGCGAACGGCGTGGTGCTGGCGATGAGCAGCCAGTTTTCGATTGCTGATGTGGACGTGCAGGTGGCGACAGTTGATCTGGGCGCTGTGCGGGCGTTCCGTGCGGCACGGACCAGCCGGTCGATGCAAGCAGCTCGTGCAACGCCGTATCCTCGGGCAAAAGCCGAGTGTGCGTTGGCGGTGGAGCTGGGCGACTTCGACAACTCGGTGCGGCCAACCGATCCAATCGCAGTACGGTACAATACGCCGAGCGAAGAGATCAATCTGGGCCCTGCGTGCTGGCTGTGGGACTATTTGCGGCGGTCCGGCCAGGGCGGGTTCTTTCTCCCGTTGAGCGGCGGCCTTGACAGCTGCTCAACCGCACTTATTGTGCACTCGATGTGCCGCCAAGTAACCGAAGCGTGTTTGCGTGGCGATGAGCAAGTGCTGAAAGACGTGCGTCGTTGCGTGGGTGCTGGAGCTGACTATGTGCCGGAATCAGCTCAGGAACTGGCGGGGCATTTGTTCTACACATGTTATATGGGGACTGAGAACTCGTCGACTGAGACACAAGAGCGTGCACGGCATTTGGCGCAGACGATTGGCAGCTACCATGTGGACTTGCGGATGGACTCTGTGGTGGCCGCAATTGTTGCGCTGTTTGTGTTGGTGACGTCACGTACCCCGCAATACGAGGTGCGTGGCGGCAGCAGTTTTGAGAACCTGGCGCTGCAAAACATACAGGCGCGACTGCGTATGCTCCTGTCATATCTGTTTGCCGCACTCTTGCCGTGGGCGCGCGGCCGGCAAAAGTCTCTGCTTGTGCTGAGCTCCGCCAATGTGGACGAAGCTTTGCGAGGCTATTTTACAAAATACGACTGCTCGTCGGCCGACCTCAATCCGATCGGATCGATCAGCAAACACGACCTGCGTAAATACGTTGCATTTGCTCGTGACGCCATGGAGCTTCCCGTGCTCGATGAGTTTTTAAATGCGATGCCGTCGGCTGAGTTGGTGCCGCATTCAGAAAGTTATACGCAAAGTGACGAGGTCGAGATGGGCATGAGTTATGCGGAGCTGAGTGAGTTTGGACGGCTGCGTAAAGTCGATGGATGTGGTCCGTACTCGATGGTCATGCATTTGCTGCATATTTGGGGCGACCAGCTCACGCCGCGCGAGATTGCGCAGAAAGTGCGGCGTTTCTTCTTCTTCTATGCAATCAACCGCCATAAAATGACGACTATAACGCCGGCGTATCATGCTGAAACGTACTCGCCCGATGATAACCGCTTTGATATGCGTCCGTTCCTGTACAATTCGAGCTGGACGTGGCAGTTTCAGGCTATTGACGCGCTGATTGAGCGCATCGAGTCGGCGCAAGACCAGTGACGTTAAGTATATTTGGTAAAAGACTTTAATGTTATGAATATCTAAGGATAACATCTAGCCATACATATAGCCAGTTCAAGCGTCAAGTGCAAAATCTCCAACAGATTGGCATCCAGGTTCAAATAGCTGATCAGCTGCGCTTGCTTATTACCCACGTTGAAACAAAAAAGTTCAAAACGGTGCTGCGGCAGCGTAATGCGATTTAGGACTTGATCATCCTTCTTTAGCTTTTTAATTTTTCTTTTTCTCTAATAATTATTCTGATTGCAAATTCGTATTATAATGGCAGGAGGAAAGATTTTTCAGCCAAGCAACAAGATTCGCCTGACCAATGTGTCTATAGTCCGGCTTCGCAAGGGCGGCAAGCGGTTTGAAGTAGCGTGCTACAAGAACAAAGTGACCGAGTGGCGCACGGGCGTGGAGAAGGACATTGACGAGGTGTTGCAGATACACCAAGTATACATGAATGTGTCTAAAGGCGAGGTAGCCAAAACGGACGTTCTGCTAAAGTGCTTTAAAACAGACGATGTGGACAAAGTGGTGGACGAGATATTGACAAAGGGCGAGCAACAAGTGTCGGACAAGGAGCGGCAGCACCAGCTGGACAATATGTTCCGGGACATTGCCACCAACGTGGTCGAAATGTGCATAAACCCGAATACGCAGCAGCAATATACGGTGACGATGATCGAAAAGGCCATGTCAGGCATCCATTACTCGGTGAACACGAACCGCAGTGCCAAGCAGCAAGCGTTGGACGTCATTCGGCAGCTGCAAGAGCAAGCAACTATTCCCATCGCTCGTGCGCAAATGCGTGTGCGCATAAAGGTGCCGGCAAAGGATGGCAAGCGGATGAAGAAAGATATTGATGAGCTGATTTCGGCGATGGAGGACGAGGAGCACGGGGAGGAGTACGAGTATGTGTGTCTTGTGGATCCGGGAAAGTACGGAGAGGTGGCGGAGCTGGTGAGCCGCGAGACAAAGGGCGCGGGCGAGGTGGTTATTCTCAACTTTATGGATCTCAAAGAGCAGGACGATACGCCCATGTAGTTTTTCAAGTTTATACAAATAACAGTGTTTAATCGCTATCGCTGCTAAAGTCGCTGTCCAGCGTGACATCGTGTGCCCTGCGCAACTTGTCCATTCGCTGTTCAGTAACCTTGCGTTCGTGTTCCAGTAACTCGTCGTCGTTGCCAAACCCGTAATATGCCGCATCCACGCGCCGCATAATCTCATTTTTGTTTTTCTTCGCACCATGTTTTTTCTCCATCTGTTCCCGCACGCCAGGCAAGTCTTTGGCACGCCCAAAGTACTTGTACCCACTCGCGCCTCGTGCCTCACTTTTTTCGCCAGCTTTTGACTTTATGTAGTTTGGACCGCCAAGTTCAAGCACCCGAATGTCCCAGTGATGTTTGGTGCGCAAGAGGCGGTTGATGTCGTCGTTTAGTTGTCGAATTTCTGTGTCGGGCAGTGACATGTCGTTGATTTGGGTGACGGTGCGAGAGATTTCGCGGATTACGTCGCGGCGCCACCGTTCGGCGTCGTCAAGAGTTTCGGCCAAGGAAGCCAAGTGTGGGCGTCGCGTTTTGGGCCTCGAGTGGCCTGCTTCGAGCAACTGGGCTTCGCGGAAGCGGTTGAGCATTGACTGCGCCTTTTCCTCGTTTCGCGCCATGCTCTTTTATTTGAATAGAGGTGAAGATATTATTGGATTGGTAAATGGATGTGGCTTAAAACTGTGGGCTGGATTCTTTAGTGCGTTATGCAGGCCAGTCAAGTATGGGCAAGTCAGCTGCTGACATCGTCATCATTTTCAATTCCGCATAATTCTACGTTCTTTCTTTTACACTATTATTATATTATATTTGCATTCAACAGTATATTACACATCAATGAGCTTTGGCGGGGCAGACGAGTTTATCGAGCTTCTGATTCGGTCGCCGTCGGTCTCGACACCAGATGACTTTAAAATCCGGGTGCATTCGGAGCAGACAATATTGGACGTAAAAGCAGCAATTGAGCACTCGCACCACGCAACGCCGTTGGCGCGACATATGCGGATAATCTGGAAGGGGCGGATACTGCACGATGAGGACAGCGTCAAAGTGATATACGAGAGCGATGAGCGGACGTCACGGGCGCAGACGGTGCATTTTGTGCTGAATGCGCCAGTGGCAGCAAGTGTGCGGGCGCAGAAAGAAGAAGGTAGTTTGGCGACGAGCGAGCGGCCAGTTGTTGTGCCGCTGGGGAACCAGTTCCAGTACGTGCTGGTAGATGGCGTGCCGTATTTAAGGGAGACGCGGCCGTTGGCACATACACAGTCCTCGCTTAATACGCAGCTGCCGATGGCAGAGACGCAGGCAGATCGCGACGCAGTGGCGCGGGCGCATGGGCTGCAGATGCGGCTGATGGGGCGAGGGCGTGGGCTGGACGCAATGGCACAGTACGACCAGCTGCGGGAGCCGGCTCGGCTCAACGCACGTGAGGTTCGGCCTAATGTGCGAGAGGCGGTGCGGGCTGAGCCGGAGGTGCGGCAGGCGAACGAGAACGCGGCGCAGCTGGCGGAGATGATCCGGGGGTTTGGGTTCAACACAGTGTGGAGCTTTGTGTGGATGCTATTGCGAATGTTGCTGCTTGTGGTGGTGCTGGCGCACGATGCAAGCATGGGGCGGATGTTGGTGCTGGCCTTGGTAGTTCTGGCGGTGGTGGTGGTGCGGTCGGCGTGGGCGCAGCAGCAGCTGCGGCGGCTGAGATTTGGCGAGCATGCAGAGGAAGAGGCAGAGGAGCGCGAGTACACAGTGGTGGAGAAGGCGCGTGCGCTGGTGGTAGCACTTGTGACGTCGTTGGTGCCGAGCGAGCCGTTCCAGATTCCCGCCCCCGATGCCTGAGCAGGTGATTGGGCCGGGCGTAACAGTCTCCGGAGTTCACATGCTCGGCACGTGTCCCTTATATATTTCTGTTCCTTTTGTTTCCCTGGTATATCTCTTGTTTCCATTTATAATAGAGTTTTAGCGATGACAGCGCATAGCTACGAGTTCCAAACGCTCAATGTTCGTGTGTCGACGGACGGCGTTGCATGTGTGGAGGTGAACCGACCAAAGGCGCTTAATGCGTACAATACGCAGACGTGGACAGACATTGGGCGGTGTTTCGAGCAGATCAAGCACGACGGCAATGTGCGCAGCGTCGTGTTATCGGCATCAGGACGCATGTTTACGGCCGGCTTGGACCTGAAAGAAGCACTGACAGGACCGTTGGGAAAACGTCCTGACTCTGGCGACGACGCCGCACGGCGTGGGTACTACCACCGGCTGTTTATCCTAAAGTTCCAATCTGCCATATCGACAATCGAAGAGTGCGACAAGCCTGTTATTGCAGCCGTCCATGGGGCGTGTATTGGCATTGGAATTGATGTTATTTCAGCGTGCGACATTCGTGTAGCGTCGGAGGATGCGTATTTTATGGTGAAGGAGGTGGACATTGGGATGGCGGCCGATGTGGGCACGTTGCAAAGGCTGCCCAAAATTGTGGGCAACAACAGCTGGGTACGTGACGTGTGCTACACGGCACGGAAGGTGAGTGCCAGCGAGGCGCTTGAAGTGGGACTGCTGGGCAAAGTGCTTCCTACGCAAAAGGATATGATGGCGGTGGCGGTGGAGACGGCGCAGGCGATTGCGAAAAAGTCGCCGGTGGCAGTTGCGAGCACCAAGCATTTGCTCAACTACTCGCGCGACCACAGCGTACGGGAGGGCCTCGAGTACACGGCGCTGTGGAATACGCTGGCACACAACTCGCATGACATGGCAACGGCTGTCATGGCGAGCCTGAAGAAGCAGCAGGCACAGTTTCCCAATCTCTAATGAGGTTTGGCTTCCCAATCTTTAGTCATGTGGCTCACGTGAGTATATGACTGCCAGTTCAGTTTATTTTCTTTATCGGGCTAGTGGCAGGAGTAGGGGCAGTTTGAACAATGTCTGGCCTTCGCCACCTGCTACTCTTCCAAAGTCCCGGGCACTGGCTCCCACGTCTTTCTCTTCTTTTCCAACCAATTTTATCTCCAAGAAACTATACTCTCAAACTATATGCAGGGAATGTCGCAGTCGGATCCGAGATACACGATCAAGGGCGCATCGGAGGCGCAGCAGCAGGCCGTGGATTTGCTGGCCAGCCAGTTTTTGCTGACCGATGAGCGCCTGGGCTCGATTACCAAAGAGTTCCGGCGGCGCATGGAAGAGGGCTTGGCTTCTGACGGGCGAGTGCTCAAGATGATCCCGTCGTACATTACGCAACGGCCGACCGGTACTGAAATGGGGTCGTTCATTGCCGTCGACCTGGGCGGCACCAATCTTCGGGTGCTGCGAGTGACGCTGGACGGCTCGGGCGGCGTTTCAACCGATCCTCAAAGGTTTGTGCTGACAGAGGACGCCAAGTCGCGGTCGCTGTTCGACTTTATGGCGCAATGTGTGGAGACATTTCTGGATGACCGCAACATAAGACCGACGGGCCTCCAGCCGCCCATCCATATGGGTCTGACGTTCTCGTATCCCGTGCAGCAGACGTCGCTGAACAGCGGAACGCTGGTGCAGTGGACGAAAGGCCTGAATGTGCCGGGCTGTGTGGGCCGTGACGTCGTGCGACTTTTGCAGGATGCGCTGTTGCGGCTGGGCCTGCGAGTCAAAGTGGCGGCGCTGGTGAACGACACTGTCGGTACGTTGTTGTCGGCGGCCTATTCGGACCCGACGGCGCAGATGGGCGTCATTCTGGGCACCGGCACGAATGCGGCGTACTACGAGGACGAGGCGAATGTGGCAAAGTGGAAGGGCGAGGGCGGCGAGATTGTGCTGAACATGGAGTGGGGCGCCTTTGATAGCGACGACTTTAGCGTGCTGCCGTTTACGCAGCACGATATTAAGCTGGACCGCAAATCCATTAATCCACGCAAGCAGGCCTACGAGAAGATGATATCAGGCATGTACTTGGGCGAGATTGCCCGCAATGTCATGCTGTGGCTGGCTGACCAGCGCCTGCTGCTCGACGGCCGGTCGTCCGAGGTGCTCAACGCCATGTGGTCCATCGACACCGCCTATTTGTCCGCCGCCACCGTCGACGACTCGCCTGATCTGGAAGAGATCCAGCAGATCATCGAAAAGACCCTGAATGTCCCACAGTCCACCCTGGTGGACCGCCAGATCTTCAAGATTATTTCTATTTTGGTGGGCGAGCGGTCGGCGCGGCTGAGCGCGGTGGGCATTGTGGCCACCCTGACCAAGCGCCCCGAGCTGCTCAACAAGCCCATCAATGTCGGTATCGATGGCTCCATGTACGAGCACTATCCCGAATTTGAGCGTATCATGGCCGAAACTGTCTCGCACTTTATTCCGCCCGAGCAGTTTAAGAACGTAAAGTTCAGCTTGGCCAAGGACGGGTCAGGCGTGGGCGCTGCTATAGCGGCCATGTTGGCTACCAAAGAGCTCTGATTTTCCATTTTAAATGCACCCATTATTCCAGGGGCTGCTAAACTTTTTCTCATCCAAAAAAACTTTTTTTTTCTATTGCAAAATTTTAAACAAACATACATTATTAAACCATGCCTGACAATACAAAGCTGCTTACCCGCGGCACCCGCGCCCTGGCCATGAAGCGCAAGGCGCGGCAACAAGAAGTCGAACTCGTAGAGTTTGATCCCAAAGCCCGCCAAACCTTTCTTACTGGTTTCCACAAGCGCAAAGTCGAGCGGCAGGAAAAGGCTGCCTCTGAGATCAAAACGCAAGAGCGCCAGGACATGTTGCAAATGCGCAAAGAGCGGCGGGAGCAGCAGCGCGACCAGTTGGCCGAAAAGCTGATGATGAACGATGAGTTCAAACCCCTAGTCTCAAGCGATGATGAGGATGTGGAGGTGTTGCAGGGCGAGCAGTCGGTTACGACGGTTACGGTTACGCGGGGGTTTGATGCCGAAGAAATGGACGACAAGAACGCGGATCTCGAGCGGCGGTTGACGCCGCAGGAAGTGGCGGTGAAGCTGAAACGTGATCTGCAGAAACGCATCGAGAGTGCGCAAAAAGGCAGCGACGATGAGGAAGAAGCTGATGGCGAAGATAAAGGCGAAGATGCAGGCGATGACAAGAAGAAGAAGAAAAAGCCAAAGACAAAGACAAAACACCCGAAAAAGTTCCGGTACGAGACAAAAGCAAAGCGCGCAGCATCGAATGCCAAGAGCAAGGCAGCGAAGAATAAGGGCAAAGACAGCCGGAAGCGCAAGTAGCATGGTTTTGAATAGTCAATTAAAAAGTGTAAAGCTACATGTTAAAGTCTCGGAAGCGACGGCCCAGCCCATCGGTTACCGACTTTGCAGAGGCCGTGCGATGTGCGGGAGTGGGATTTATCTGCACATTCGGCTCGCTGTGTTCCATGAGCCGTTCAAGTGTACGTCCAACGGGTTCGGCGTCAATGTCGGGGAACATCGCGTTGTCTAATGGCTCGTTCATGCGGTTGATCTGGCCCAGTCCCTCTTCGATCAACAGCCGGCTGTATATCTGGAACGCCCGCGGGTCCTGGTGTTTGGCCAATTCGCAAAACTTTGCTTTGGCTTCGTCGACACACACGATTTTGACACGTTCGCCGTGCTCTCCGTTGGTAGCTACTTTAATAAGCTCGCGCATCTTGGCTGTGGAGGAGGCAAACCGAATGGTGCGGTTCATCATTTCGTGCGGACGCTGCACGATGTCGCACACGAGTTGCACGACGTTGTGGGCGGGCGTAAATGAGACGGGAGTGCCGCCGCGGCCAACGAGCGTGGCGGAGCGGGACGCGAGCTTAAGGCCGATTGACGCAGGGTCCAAATAGTCGAGGGCCATCCCTGTGTAGATAACGGTGTGGGCCAGACCGCGGGGCATTGCGTGGTCTCTCAAGTACCGGTCGACGTCGGTCTTTGGCGCCAGGGGGCTGGGAAACGGCATCCACGTTGATGTGTAATGCGCGACGCCATACTCGGACGGAATGAACCACCGCACGCCTGCTGCGAGTGCTCCATCGATCATGGCGATCTGGCTGGTTACGCCGCTCAGGCCCACTGCGCTGACCACCGTATGTATGTCGCTGAATGCTGCTGCAAATGCTTCGCTGGCTGGGTCATCGTATTCGACGATTTCAGCGCCTAGTTCGCGCAATTTGGCTATGCGCTTTTGCTTGTCAGTATGCTTTTGCTTGACAAGACCTGACTGTTTGATCAGACTTGATTGTGTGTCTGTCGTACTGGTTACGGCTCGTACGTGCAAGCGCTTGGTGGCGAGCAAAGCGCACAAAAAGTGCCAGCCGTAGCCGCCGGTGCCCACGACAGCCACACGGTCAAATGCACAGGAGGGGTCCATTTCACGTAGAAACTAATAGAGGAATATATGAAATATTACAAAAAGAATTGCAAAGAAAGAGTGGTTGAAAAAATCACTGGTGCTTAACGGAGCCGTGGGCAGTGGGATCCTGGGAGGGGTACAGTCGCTGTTCATTGGTCTGTGACGTCACGGGACCCTCAGGACCCTTTGGACCCTTGGGTCGCGGCCGCCCCCACGCCAGCCGCACGCTCAGCCCGTTGACCACACATCCGTCGCTCGCTGCCAGTGCCGCCGCCTCGGCGCCCGTGCGAGTCTTGAAATTGACAAAGGCGCAGCTGCTCTTTTCCACAACCACCACGGACTTTAGTTCGCCATACATTGCAAAGTGCTCACTCAACACACTTTGTGTAAGCGATGGATCTAAGCGCACGGCGAACAACGACGTGATGCTTTTGTCATCGGGCGGAGCGAGCCGGTCGGTTGATTTTTCGGCGCGGGCGAGCATGCGCCGGGCGACTGGATCGTTTGCGCCGTGGTACCGGTCCGAGATGTTCTGGCGTGCCAGCTCGGGGCTGCCGTCGGGCATTTCATGCCGGTACGGGCATGTTGCGCCGCGTGTGCACTGGCCTTTGACAAAGAATGAGCATACATGAGCGCGGTTACGCTTGTAGTACGGGTCTGTGCGAGCCATGCGCTTGAGCTGCTCCCTTGCCCCTGCGCTAGTGTCTGTAACGGCGGTGCCTGATTGGGCGGCTTTAGCCAGGTAATCACGCCGGTTGGTCGGCTGCGTCGGCACTTCATTTGCCACGCCCAAAACAGAGTCGCGCACCTGCACAGGAAGATTGTGCTCCAAGTCGAGCACACACGTCTGGCAGACATTCTTGAGGCGTGCGCAGGGCGCGCAGATCTCGGTCTTTTTGTGCCGCATCGCACGGCCGGGCTGCCACCGGAACACAGTGAAGGCGCGCGTGCAGATTTTGCACTCGCTGCCCTGCGCCTCACGTGTCATGCGCACATATGGGTTCTCGCCCAGACACGTTTCGCACAGGATCGGGAACTCGACGTCGGCTTCAGACATATTAGATAAATAAAGCTAATTGTGGATTGCCAGTTGTTATCGGAGAGATCCTCGCTTTTGCGGCGGTGCGCACGAGCCAGCCAATTAATGGGTTGCGGTCATGTGCCTGCGGTATTCCACAAATGGTCTATATCTTTTCGAGTCTATTATGCCTCTTCTCTTCCCTATCCATTTTTATACCAACTAATAACTATGCAGCCGCTCAACATTGCGATCGTGCATCCCAACCTGGGCATTGGCGGCGCCGAACGTCTCGTAGTCGACACAGCGCTTGCGCTGCAGAACCGCGGCCACCGCGTGCACATCTACACGCTGCACCACGACGCAGCGCACAGCTTCTCCGAGACTCGAGACGGCACGCTCGACGTCCGCGTTGTGTCGTCGTGGTTTCCCAGCTCAGTGTTCGGCCGCATGCGCATATTGTGCACGACACTGCAAGTGCAGTCGCTGGCTCGTCATGTTGCAGCCGACCATACGCAGTACGATGTGGTGTTTGTGGACATAGTGTCGGCGGCTATTCCGCTGCTAAAGTACGCACAGGCGCATATTCTGTTCTATTGCCATTTCCCGGACTTGTTGTTGGCGCCGCATGAGACACGTTTGCAGCGTGTGTACCGTGCGCCGTTTGATCTGCTTGAGCGGATGACGACGGGAGAGGCAGATCGTGTGGTGGTCAACAGCCGCTTTACGCAGGAGACGTTCCGCCGGGTGTTCCCTACTTTGCCGTTGCCTCGCGTCGTGCATCCTGCGCTCAACTGCACGGCGTACGACACACTGCCGAACATAGAGGACCCTGCCGTCCACGTGCTGCGCTCCACGCGGCGTGTTGTGTTGTCGATCAACCGCTTCGAGCGCAAGAAAGCTGTGGCTCTGGCGATTGATGCTGTGGCAAGGTTGCCCCGTGACGTGTGTCTTGTGGTGGCAGGTGGCTGGGACCCGCTTGTACCTGAAAATACAGAGCATTTGATCGAGCTTAACGCACATGCCCGGGCCCTGGGGCTGTCCACTCGCACTATTGCTCCACGCAGCTCCGATGCCCTGGCGTTGCTTCCCCCAGACCACTGCCGCGTGCCCACGTTCATCGACACTAACATACTGCCTGACGTCGACGTGCTGTTCGTGCCGTCGTTTACCGAGAACCAGCGCAACTACTTGCTATCTGTTGCCCGCTGTGTCGTTTACACGCCGGCCAACGAGCACTTGGGCATTGTGCCGTTGGAAGCCATGTACTCGCGCGTCCCTGTCGTGGCGGCCGACTCGGGCGGTCCGCGCGAAACCGTTGTGCATGCAAAGTCTGGGTACTTGTGCGAACACGATGCAACTGACTTTGCCGATGCTATTTCGCGCGTGCTAGCTGCTCCAGAAACACAGTGGCGCGAAATGGGCGCATACGGTCGTGAACGCGTAGTTCAGCATTTCAGTCTCGACGCGTATGCCCAGAACATCGAAGCAGTCATATGCGACATGCTCGAGACTCCGACGTCCGTATCTGCTGTCATGGGCATCCTGCTCACCCTGTTTATTGTTTGCACCTCGGCCACGCTCTACTTGTGCGCAACATATCTTTAAACACTCTCTTGTTAAACCCTATAAAACCCTAAACTACATCTAGCTCATCACTTTGCCCATAAAGTGCCGCTTCTGGAAACACAGCCACCACTTGCTCGGCCCCGCCCCGTCCGCATACACCGCCGCCACCAGGCGCTGCACCGTCTCCTGCCGCACCTGCTGCAAATACTGTCTCAGCAAGTCACTCTCCATCCTATCGCCCACACTGGGGTACATTGACGACAACGGAAAGCTTGCATCGGCTGGAATCACAACATTCGTCACTGCCAGCGTGTACAGCACTTTAGTTGCTTCTGCCTGCGTCGTCGTCGCACGTAGTTTGTTCAAGCTCTGCGAAATAAACAGTATTATGTATATGAGCAGCCGGTCGCCCGAGCCTTTTATCTCAAAGTTCTTGAAAAAACTGTTGGGCCGGAACAGCTCCAATGCCTCGTCGATTACGTCGCTCGTCATTGAAGGGTCCGCTAGCGTGATATGTGGTTAGTAGTATGCGGTTATACACATTCTAATTGCCGCCATCTGGAACCAACTTACCGTATGGCGCTGGGCCTCGTGTCTTTGTCAGCAGCGGCAGCAGCGGTATGCCGTTGATAACGCGCACCCCGTCGGCGCTGTTGTACGAGGAATGGTATGCCGGCATCCTTTGTCTCAAGCTAATTTATAAAGTATAGATGCAATAAACGAAAATGAAACGTTAAAAGGAAAGGACTGGGCGGACATATTGCCTTTTAATCACACAATCAAATCAAATGGCGGGCGATGAAAAGTAATCCAAGCAGCTCTTGACGCGGTCGCGCACGCCTAGACACAAGCCCGGGTCGCCCAGCAGCGTTTCAAGCACCGACTGCACGTTCTGTGCCTCCAGCTGCGCCAGAAACCGCGGCTCGCTCGAGTCAGAGTCGCCGTCCGCCCGGTGCGACGCAATGCTGTTGATGCACCACAAAGCGCCAATCGCCGCTTCGGAAACCGGACTACGTGCATAGTCCACAATGGTCTGTAACAGCCCACGGTCCCCGACAATCAGCTCACACAAAGATCGTTCGCGCACCGCAATGTTGTTGGCCAAGTATAGAGCGTGAACAGTCACTGCCGAATCTTCGCTAGCCAGCAGCGTCTGCAGCAGCTTCACGACTTGCGGCGCGCCCAGTGCATCAAACACTGCTTGTGCTCCTACTTCGTTCTCTGCAGTGACGTTCTGCAATACGCCTGCTGCTTGCTCCCGCACCGCTTTGTCGCCTGTCTGCGCCAGTGTGCTTAGGCGCGCAATGCCCACATGCTCGATAATCTGCCGCCGGGTGTCGTCGTCGGTGCCCACAAGCAGGTTGCGCAGCCCCCACAGTGCATTACGACGTATTGTTACGTGCTCAGACTCTACCAGCTGCGCCAGCACATCAACCACGCCTTCTTTCAGCGCATCTGCACGCAGCGGCGAAAAGTCTGGCAGCAAATTGATTAGCGCTGCCGTCGCCTTCTCTTGCACGCTTGTCGCCGATGAGCGCACCAGCGCAAGTAGCGGCCGCAACAGTCCACTTTCAGGCACGTGGGTGCGGCAGATTGGCACTGACCGTACAATGTACTGCGTGCACAGACACGCAGCCGCCTTGACGCCGTCGTCGCTGTGCCCGAGCGCTCGCACCAGATGCGCCATCGCATGGCTCTCAACCGCACGCATACGACACTCTTCGCCTGCTGACACAATCGTGCCCAGCGCCAGAAACACTGCACGAGTCTCTTGTACGTTGCGCGCATGGTCGACAAAGTCAGCTCCATCCTGCGACTCAATCTCGGCCAGAATCGCCACCAAGTCACTCACCGCCCCTGCGTTCTTTGCTGCCATCTGGATCTCCGCATCCTCGTGGCACAAATATCCTAGCGCCTCGATCACCTGCAGCCGTGGCACGTCACTGCCGCGCAACAGCTTTGCTAGCGCCGGCACTGCTACGGTCAGCACTGCTCGTGCATCGCCCAGAGCTCGCATCCGGCTCAGGTTCGCCAGACACAGGCACGCGTGTAGCCGCACATCTGCGTCGCTGTGTCGCGCCAGCTCGGCCACCAGCTGCGGAAACATACGTCCATCGTGTGCTACCGTTGCCAGTGCGCGACTGATCTCCATGTTCTCGTACGACAGCGCTGCAAACGCCCGCAGCGTTGCCACCTGCAGCCGCGGATATCCACGCTGCAGTAGCGGTGCCAGCAAGTCCATCGCCCCTGTGTTGGCCACTGTAAACTGCCGTGCCTCCGTCACACACAGTTTTTCTAGAATCAGCACTGCCAGCTCCACACGCGCATGCATACGCATCTCAAACATCCGCGGTGACTCTTTTGCCTCTGTGATGATGCTCAGCAAATATGGCACCATTGTGTGCGTGTGCTCCTCTGCTCCCATGCGTGTCGCCTTATATCCCAGTAGTGCATTTAGCGCCCGCTCTGACGCCTCCATTAGCGCTGCGTCTGTGCCTGGCATCACCTGCCCAATAAGCGCTTCCATCACCCCGCCATCTACCAGCTGTTGCGCAACGTCTTCGCCCTTGTGCGCCAAACTGCTGACTATTGTCGTCGCCTGCACACGTATCTGCACGTCCGTATCGTCCAGTGCCAACAGCGAGCTGACGTGCGGAATTATCTGTAGCTGGTAGTACAATGTCTTTTTGGCATTGCTGCCGATTATTGCATTCTTGATTGTCCGCAGCGCGCTATACACTTCCACCGGATTTGTCGACTGCAGTTGCTGAATTTGCTGCACCGGCTGTTGCTGCGTTGTCGCCATTACCATACACTGTCTAGAATATTATACAGAAATTCATAAACTTGCTAAAAAAAAATGTGAGAAAAAAGTCTCCACAGACACGTGGGAAT
>JANBSY010000054.1:1951-14763 GCA_027578435.1 Coemansia sp. RSA 1937 | reverse complement strand
GGAGCCCAATTTTTTGCCGTTTGTTTTGTTGGTTGTTTTGTTCAATATATTTGTTAGATATACGTTTATTGCGTTAATTGCAAAAAATGTCAGCATTTTAGCTTGGCGGATACACAGCTGGTGGCAGCCCAGACAGGTCAAATCCCTGATTTCCGGCGCCGTTGCCCTGAGTGTGGATGCCCTGACGCTTGCACATTTCAACCATCTCCTCGGGCACACTCTGCCGCTGCTGCAGCACATCGGGTGCTTCAACAAACACAACAGCAAGCCCGTTGTACATATGCACAGCCAGATGACAATGTAAGAACCAAACACCTGGGTTATCAGCACGAAACCGTACACGAATAAACTCAAATGCACGTACCTGAACTGTATCGCGCCACATGGGCCATGGACCAGACAATATACGAGGAACAGGTTCGCGGTCAATTGTTGATGAATTTCCAAACGGTCCAGTCTCGATAACCTGAACATTGTGGCCATGGAAATGGAAAGTGTGGTCCTCTATTGCTGGGTTGTTAATAACAATCTCCACAACTTCCAGGTGTTTGAGAACGTAGGCGTTGGTCTGCGGCCCGTATACGCTGCTGTTCTTGGCAAGCTCGCCCATCGATAGTGCGGTGTATAGCGTAGGTACCAGTACCGACTTGTATAGTGAGCTGCCCAAAGCAGAAAATGGTACGTAGTGAATATTACTAAACCGTTTTACTGTCAGCTCAATTTGTCGGTCAACTGGAAGCCGCGGCTGCTTATCATATGCTTGAAGCTGTGCTTCTTCTGGCCACACGAGCTGATCGTCACTCAGTACAGGTATGTTTTTAGTTGGCGCGCCATCCTTATACTCGATCAACCCGGTGTATACAATTGGTTGTAATCCTTGTTGGTCGGTTATAAATCTCGAATACGACGTAACGTTGTAGATATAATTAAGCTCAGCCGAGTTGTGAGCAGTAACAATGACTGAATAACGCTGCCCAGGTCCCATTGATAGTCCATCCACTTCAAGAGGCATCGATTCGACGCCATCCGCCTCGATAACTGTCATCTTGTGTCCTGGAATACGAAACTTGAACCAGTTGTTTATCGACATACAGATTATGCGCAGACGGTACCGTTTTCCCGGAACAAATGTAATTGGCGCAGTTTTGTTTCCGTCATACCCGTTAATCAACGCTTTTGAATAGTACGGCGTTAGAGTCCGTGCATCATTCAGGCTATCAATATACGCCTGCCGCACATAAAACTCGCCGGTATACCAGTCCTCAAACGTCATGTGCAGCTCCTCGTCATAGACAATTACCGGCTGTTTGCGGCTGTGGATAATTAACGGTGTGTAGAATCCGTCAGCCTCCTGATGACGCGTGTGTCCGTGAATCCAGAACGTGCCAAATTGATTTTTTGTTTCCAGTACGTATGTAAAGCTTTCTCCGGGCGGTATTCCACACTGCGTTACCATGTCAGGGCCGTCGTAATAATTGGTCCCGTTGTTGAGCAACCCGTGTACGTGGATTGACGTAGGAACATTAAGTGAGTTGTGTACATTTATCACAAGCGTGTCGCCCTGTGTAACATGAACTGGCGGAAATGGTAACTCGCCGTTAACACCAATGGCGCGTCGATACGTAAAGTCATCACGAGAGCCATATACATATCCCACATCCCAGTTGAGCTCAGCACGCGCCGCAAAGCAACCTAGTAGCGTGGTTGCAAATATAACTAACAAATGTAACATTTTTATAGCTGGTAAAAAACAAAATATAGTTGGTGTGTTAAAATAAGCTGGAGTTTATCAATATTGCGTTTGTTTGGTTTTATACACGAAATGTATTTGTCTGGTTCCCACACCTTGTCGTGTGAACGTGGCGGCTTATACATGTAAAGCTTTGGGCATATTGTCTTTCAGGTATTTTGTTATGTATATTGTGGATTAGCTCTATACAGGGCAAATTGACTTTACTATTGCACTAAAAATTTACAGATGTTTATACTGGTTTTGGCTGCGCTCTGAAACAAACTAGAAATCCCAAGATCAATTGTTATTAAAATTTAGAGCCCAGACACTGATGATGACGTATCATTTTTTATCTTGATTTGTTTGGTTTGTCATTATCGGCCGCTTCTCTTTCTTGTCTCTGTTCTTTGACAATAAACCTATGCTTTCACTCGCTAGTCTCCGCTCGTCCGTCTCAATTTTTCGCAGTGTCAAGCCAGTTGCTCAAACCAGAGTAAGTAATATTGAATTCACGTTTTTCTCTACGTGTTATCCACAGGCTCTAAACAAAACAGTGATTAGAACTTTGTTGTTTCCAAGATGAGCACTGTCGACAAACTGGTTTCAGCGTCATGGGTGCACGACAACTTGAACAAAGTCAAGGTGCTTGACAGTTCATGGTACTTGCCGTTTATGAAGCGCAATACAAAGGAAGAGTTTCTGAACGCGCATATTCCAGGAGCACAGTTTTTTGATATTGACGCAATTAAGGATCTGTCAAAGCCCGATTTGCCACATATGCTTCCGCCACGTACATCGTTTGGACTGAGCATGGACCGATTTGGCATTTCGAACGATGACCATGTGGTTGTGTATGATACAGCGGGCGTGGGGCCGGCGTGTCGAGTGTTTTGGACGTTCCGGGCGATGGGCCACGACAAAGTGTCTGTGCTAAATGGCGGGCTGCCGGCGTGGGCGCTAAAGTACGAGACTGAATCGGGCGAGCCCCACGAAGCTCGTGTAGAGAAAAAGTACGAGGCGCATAATGTGGACAGCCTTGTGTGTGACTATAAGGATGTGGTGAAGAACATTGGTGAGCTAAAGGCCAGTTCAGGAGCGCATGGGAAGCAGATTGTGGATGCGCGTCCAAACGACCGCTTTACCGGAAAGGCGCCCGAGTTCCGCCCAGGACTCTCGTCGGGACACATGCCGCACGCAATCAGTGTTCCGTTTACCGAAGTCACCGAATTCGCCGATTCAGAACATCCGCAGGTATTGACCCTAAAGTCGCCCAAAGACATTCGCAACGTGTTTACAGCGGCTGGGGTTGACCTCGACCGTCCTATAATCACCACGTGTGGGAGCGGCATAACAGCGTCTGTCTTGTATTTTGCTCTGCTCCATGCCGGAGTGAACGAGCAGAACATAACGCTCTACGATGGGTCGTGGACCGAGTACGCGCTGAATCCGTACAGCGAGATAGTCAAAGACAGTAGAAATGATTAAGCATGTTATATTAGTGTGATTAACAATTATATGGAGCTACAAGAGCCGGCGGCCGCCGCTGTATCCGCTGGAAGAAAGTGAGAGATCAGTGTCGGAGCGTTGCCACCGCTGTATTTCTGAAAAATGGACGGAGCGCGGCATGTGGTGGTCGAGCGATCCACGCCCCAAATATGTGTTTGGGATCTCGGCATGCACAGGCTGGCGGTCCACCTCCAATATACTGTGCGAACAAGAGTCGGCATAAAGGGGCTGGACCGAGTCGCAGTGCGAAAACACACGCTGTTCGAGCATGCGTTGACGAGACCGTTGTTCGTGAGCATGTGCGGCATATACAGCGTCATCAGCACTTGCTCCTGTGTATGGCTCGCTCCGCCGGCGCTCAAACCCCCTTGCGTGGGAGTTGCTGTGACGCAGGGCATTTAATTCTGCTTGGAACTTTGTGCGGTCCGATGCATTCCACTTTGGTTCGAGTGTTGTCGACAACCTGTGCTGGTTGAGCATTGGGTACGATGCCAGCTGGTCGATTGCTATGCGTGTGGACTCGGTGTAACTGGGATCCGGGTCCACCGACTTTGGGCTGGCTTGGTCGTACACTAGAGTGTTGGACTGCGACGACATTTCTGTGTCGGTGACGCCCATTCCGTACTGGGCGCGCAACCCGTCAAACGTCATTTTGTCTCTCCATTCTGTCAAGTACTCGTTATGGCGGAACAAGCAGTTACTGAGGGGCTTGAACATTATGAGCCACCAAATATAGTTTGCTGTTATTTGGTCCACCGACACAAGCGCTAGCCGCCACCGCAGACTGGTGGGCAACCGAGGCACGGTATAGAGTAGAGTTTGGTTGAACACGGTGCATGCGACAATGAGAAATAGGGAAGTGGCCATTTCTCGAAACTCGTTAAACGAGCTGCGGATGTTGCGCAACAGCCATACCATAGCCATATATACCGTCCATACGAGCCACAAGATTGTGGTGTACGCAGTAACAAGGTGCTGGTTAACTATGCAAAACTCAATACCCTCGATATACTCGACCGACATGCTGCGTGGCACCGCAGTCGATACAGTCCCGACGATTATAATAAGCGCCAAAAACAACAAATAAGGAATGTATCGACGGTTTCCGTGCATTGGCTTGTTTTTGCAAAACACTCGGTACAGCTTATACGAGCGAATAGCTAATAATGAGCCAAGTGCAAAGTTGCCAAACATTGAGCGGAACCACACGAGCATGAGCGTGCAGTTTGCGAAAAACGGACCGCGTACGTGGACGAGTCCGCACAGTGTCAAGTCGCCCAAGAAGAAGAACACGCTGTGCATGTAGATGCCGGTCATTAGCGGGATGTTTTTAGCTTTGAGCGGCGCGTAGTGGCGGTGGATCCACATGTATGTTGTTGCCGCCATGCCCACCATTAGTACAAATGTCCAGATGACTACCATGGCCAAGTCGCCGTACCCCACCGGGTCTATTGTAATTGCAAAAAATGCACCCATCTCCACACGTTCCTTCTCTTGAGGCGTAAGACCGTAGTACATTTGTTTAGTGCAAAATATACTGTAATGTAAATAATCGCAGAAACGCAAACGAAATGTGAAAAATAAATGTACGATATCGCACTGGCTGGAGAAACCCCCTATTTTTGAAAGCCCCAGGGCTTTTTGCAGTCAATTTTTCCTTTTTTTCTGACAGATTCTTTTACCAAACAAATTAACAATACATTTTGTGCACTGTCTTTTTGGTTTATAGTCGAGCTAGTTTATATCGATACAATGCAGCGGCAAACAATTTGCGGCTGCTATAACGAACAACACACAACATACATTGCCCGCCTCATTATTTTTCTGAATGTGTGTTTTTGTTTTGGGGTGGCTTGGACTATATTGAGGAGGTACTAAAATAGTGGCATAGCAAAAACAAGCATTGACAATTGCATACCCGCCAACTAGTCAGTTTTGATGCTAAGCCTTTAATTGATAATTTGTGTATGTTTTTACATACAATATTGATTTGCCGTGCCAACACTTTAACAACGCACGCGAGTTGTTCTAATGGCACGGATAATGCATTTGAAGATGATTCAGGTCAATGGAGAGGGGTTAAGCACGGGCTGAAAAAGCGCAAAATAATCACAATAAATACCCGAGCCGTTTACATGACTCGGTTCGAGCTGGTCAGATTGGAGATCTTGTGTATCTTGGCCAGAAGGCCGATTTGAGAGGAAATGGATACCTCCTTTATTTCCTGCTCATAGTTGCTTGATTATTTGGTATGTGCAGTATTGACGGTATCGGCCAGAAGAAGGGGGAATCTAACGCGAAATGAGACGGAACGGGATGGATGCGCTGCTGATTTTATTTTAAGCGGTCTTTTCCAATTTCGAAATGGTTCATTTGAATTTACATTTGAATGAGGGCAGGCAATTTGAAATTGGCGGAATGCCAATTGAGAAATAAAGTTTGCGGTTAACCACGGACCGGCCCGTGTAAACGCTACCCTGTCCCGTTCAAACCGCCCCTTCCTGACCCACTCAATTCAACTTGTAAACGAAACGCTTCTAAATTCACTATTTGTTGTAGAATCATGTATATTCCTACGGCCAACCGGAAGCTCATTTGCCAGGCCCTGTTCAAGGACGGTGTCCTTGTGGCCAAGAAGGACTACAACGCTCCTCGCCATCCCGAGATCAACGTGCCCAACCTGGAAGTGATCAAGGCCATGCAGTCTTTGACTTCTCGCGGCTTTGTCAAGACGCAGTTCTCGTGGCAGTACTACTACTACATTATCACCGACGAGGGCCTTGCGTACTTGCGCGAGTACCTGAACCTGCCTCAGGACGTTGTTCCGTCGACGTTCAAGAAGGTCGTGCGTGCGCCGGCGCCATCCCGCTTTGGCGACCGTCCGGAGCGTGAGGACCGGGGTGGATTCCGTCGTGATAACGAGGGATACCGTCGTCGTAACTTTGACGAGAACCGTAAGGAGGGTGCCGGTGAGGGATTCCGCCCAGAGTTCCGTGGTGGATTCGGCCGGGGCCGTCCTCAGCAGCAGCAGCAGGAGTAAACAGTTTGGTTAAACAAGTCTTGCTCAACCGCTAAAATATATAAAAATGAATGGAAACATTGTTTATTAGACAGATATACAAAAGGGCAGTGTTAAGCACAAGTCTATTGGTAGTGGGCATAATACGATTTGCGGAGTTTTTCGTAGATGATAAAAGTAATGACCAGCTGCGGACACAACCGAACGTACGACGGGACCCAGCCCTTAAAAAACGCACGCACGCCTTCCGTGTGGTAAATAGTCCATGCAGTCTCCCACACACGAACGCGCCCTGTTCGCGCTCCAGTATCCTGTAGCTTGATCGCCGCCATTACCCGCGACTTGAGCACGTCGGCTGGCGAGCACACCGTGGTGGCCACCAACCCCGCCGCAAAGCTCGCCGCAAAATGCACAAGCACCGAGTCCTCATATCCACGTCGCAGCATGCGAGCCTTTAACACATCGTATGACACAAACTGCGACGCCGTGGCCAGCGTAGCACGTACTAAGCTTGGACCCAAGCCGATGCACAGCGAGCGTATGCCTTCTGTACGTACCATCAAGTATAGTCCATGTATTGCGTTTCGGTAGTTTCGGCGCATCGAGGGAGGAAGTGCTTGGTCGTTTTGCATGCGGACGTTGAGGATCTCGGCTGGGTTGCCCACAACACCGCCTGTTATGCCCGACAGCAGCGTGGCTACAATGAGTTCTGTGCTTTTCAATGGCGTGCCGTCTGTGTGTTGCAATTGGGCTTTGACTGTGTCGTATACTGCGAACCGCGCCATTGTGTATGTGCCTTGCCGCAATAATGCCGCAGACAGTCCGTTGTACAGCCCAAGCACGCCGGTTTCGCTGACGATCCCTCGAACTGTTGTCCATACATGGGGTCGTCCCTTTGATGTCTGCAAATGTACTTTAATTAGATCAATGGGGTGGGTAAAGCATGCTGCTGTCATAGCCGAGACGCCTATTTGCAAAAATACGCAGTTAGGTGTGTGGAGATAAGAAACAGTTCAGCAATTCAAAAAGTATGTACCTCCGCACCAGAACGGCACTGGCGGTTGTTTGTGCGTGGACAGCCGAGTCGATGCAACGGTCATAAAGCACTAATAAGACGTACAAAAAGTATATCACAAACTAAACGAACACAAAGCAATCCCATTTTTTCCCTTTTAAACCACAATCAAAAAAGAAAATTAGAGTTTCAGATCACGAACCGTTAATCTACTCAAACTTTACACAGTTATGACGTGCATAGCTGTTCCAATACAATCCGCGGAACTGTTCAAGGAAGATAAAGGTCAGGACTGTTTGCGGCGCCATGCGGACAAACGACGGGGTCCATCCCTTATACAACGCGCGTACGCCTTCTTCCCGTACAATAAGCACCATCGCTTGCAACAAACTGCGATACGGCGACGTTGGGCCTGCGTTCATAACCCGGGTCTTTACCACATCAAATGGAGATGTGATTGTAGTGGCCACAAAGCCCGATAACAACGATGCAGAGAAATGCAAGGCAAGCCCGTTTGTAAAGTACGGGGTCGAGAGCAACAGGTCTTTGAACGCGTCGTATGAGCACAATTGGGCGCCGGTCATGAGCATGGCGCGAGAGACATTGGGCACTGCGCCTTTAAATAGTCCGCGGGGGCCTTCAGAGCGTGTGATTTGCACCAGGCCGTCGATTGCGTGCTTGTAGTTGCGGCGTTGCGCCAGTGGAAGCGAGCCGTCGTTCTGCAACCGCACAAGGACTATGTCGGCGGGCGTGCCACAGATACCGCCGACGGCACCGGCTACAATGCCTGCAGCTGCCATGCGGTAAAATGGCAGAGATCCGTCCTCGCGGCTCATGCGTTTTTTCAGCTCTTCGTATGTGGCGAACCGTGCCATCGAATACGTCATTTGCCGCAGCACCGCCGCCGACATACCGTTATAAAACCCAAGCATCCCGCCCTCAGCAAACACCCCACGCACTACGTGCACAAGCCCGTTTCCCGTGCCTTTCATCGTCTGTTGCCGCACTTTGAGCAAGTCAAGCGGGTGCGTAAAAAAGTTGGCAGCACACGCAGCAAATCCTACATTAAAATTAAATTTAGTTAGTCATGATTGTGGGTGATAAGGATTGGGGTATATGTACCTCCAAAATAAAACGGCGGATGGGGTTTTTTTACAACCGGCCATTCTTTGTCGGCTAAAATCTGGTTATGGATGGTCGCTTGAACATTTGCGTCGGCCATGATTTTCTACACAATAAAGAAAAAACGTAAATATGCGAAAGAAAGAAAGAAAGAAAGAAAACTGACATGGCCAAGAGAACAGGATGTCTGCTTAAATGTTATTTTCCTGCCAACCCCCAAAACATGTTGCTCCGCGCTATTGTTACAACATTTGTGGGAACAAACCCCCTATTATCAATGCCACTGAAATCGCGCTAATTTCAACCATATTCACCGCACCACCGAGACAGAACACACAACAGGCACACTTTTGTTCTGCACCACACACAAAGATGGGCTCGACGTCACTTGCGTGGGCACACGCGTCCACTCACATTGATCGTCCAAACCGCCTTCGTGGCAGATTATTTCTGGCACCGGCACGAATCCCACCACAAGCGGTACAAGCCCAAAACGCAGCTCACACGAGCCCATAGACTCTGCATCTTGAGCAATCGTCACTTGCTGGGTCGCGGCGCCCGCCACCATGCACTGCGACGACACGAGCGACACACGCAGTCGTTTCCCACACAATGCTTGTACTCGCACCACAAACGGCGTTTCCTCGTATACTGTGCACAATTGTGAGGCAGAAACAGTCACACGTACAATTGGCAAAGATTGCACAGATAGTGTTGTATGATGTGTGTGCACTGGTCCTGAATCCAGGTTGATATGTGCGCCCACCACTAAAAGCGCTGATAGCAGCCGGCTTACGTCGCGACCACACATCAATGTCGGTACCGGCTCACACACAAGCCGTGACTCACAAACTGTCGCTTGTGCATCTATCGTACGTCGTACATGCGCTAGCACCACACGCTGCACATACCTTGTGTGTGCATCCAGCTTTAGTGCACTGGCCGCCTTTGCCACCAGCTCATAAACACACATACGGACAGCGTCCATAAGCATCGTGAACCGCACACTTATTGCTGCTTTATCGCCTTCTGCTTCGCACACTGTTGTTGCACTTTCGCCATACTGCAAGAACCGAGCAACAGGCTCAATGCTGACGTCACACACACATAGCTCGAGCACACGCACAGGGGCCAGTGCACTGCATTGCGCACGCACGAGCAGTGTGTGCGTGGACAATTTGCGTGCAGTGAGCACCACCGGCATGGCAAACTCAATATCATCGGTGTCTAATAACATGCGCAAATCGCCATCCACTGCGTACTCTGCATACACAGTAATTGAACCTGACGCTGGATTCCGCGCCAACCCGATCTCAACACTTGCGGAACTCTCCACTGCTTCTACGACCAACGCCTCGTCCTCAACTCGGTATCCTTCGGGAACCATGCACTGATCGTCAAACACAGATTGGGATTGTGCGTCATGCACCCACAAGCGCATCGAGTCGATAGGTACGAGGGGCTGGATGTTTACAACAAGCGAGTTTGCACATGCGCGTAGCTCGATAATTGGAGCAGCTGGGTGTGCGTTGAGTCGAACAAAGCGTCGATAGTTGGCGTTGGACACGGGGATGCGGAACTCGACGTTGCCCACAAAGATGTGGACGGACTGCACCTCGAACCGACCCGCACACGACACAGAGTCGGTCGTCAGAGCCACTCGCGTAGACCCTGGCTCTAACGTAACATTGTGTGCATCAACTACAATTTCCAACTGTTGCGCATCATTGTCGCCTGCCACCAACACAGCCTCCACGCGTTGCACGTCTAAAGCTGCCGGTACATCCGACTGCACATGTATGTTTACGGCTATAGACTCGCTGTCATAATCAACCGCAATATCTCCCACACGGAACAACACGGTCGAATATTGACTCACTGGAACTTCATGTGCCAACTCTTCCAGCATATTTGCATATGATGATTGCGCGCTCGAGTCCAAGAACCGAGCGCTAGAGATCAGACGTTGCACCAACAATAAACATGTGGTTGTGTGGCCCAAACGCCGCTCACACACGGCTTGTTGTTCGGCCAGGTGCACGTCCATTACATTTAGATCTCCAGTCTCGGGGATCAATGGTCGAAGCACACGGATTGCATTGGCCCACCGTTCCCGGCATATATGCAACTGCGCTATATCGCCTTGCATCACTTGAGCGAACCGTTTGCGTCCGCTGTCCAAATAGTACTGCGTTGCTTGCTCGCACGTCCGCACATATACTTGGTCGAACCGTGCATCGCTCGCCAAAGCCTCGGCCAAAACAGGGTTTGAGATAGGCTCTAGATTAGGCTCTGAAGCTCTTGACTCTGAATCTTGCGTCAGTTCGCGCGTGTTCGATCGCTTCAAATACCCAGCAGGCAACCGGCCACACATCGTGCCCAGCACATCCAACTGACGCCGTGCGCTCGCCAAAAACTCTGCCTTTGCCACCGCCAACACCCTTACCGTTGCATCGTCTTGCGCCAACTGTACGCCCTCACAAATCTCCACAACATTCATGCACGTACTATACGTCCACGCCGCCCTAAACATTGGCGACACATTGTGCATCTTTGCTCCAAGTCCATCTATTAACCGCTGTGCTCGTTGCACAACTTCTGCGTATCGCTTCATCTCGACCAACAGGCGCAGTTGCTGGCCGCACAAGTACACGCAAAAATCAAACTGCGTGATTGTGTTGCGAGCGAGTTGTTGGCGGTACGGTTTTTTGTGCACATTTAGGAGATCGGTAAAGTCATCACTCGCGCCAAACTCTGTAAACCACGCACTTTGGGCTTGTGGCAGTTGCTCGTATACAGCCTCCAGCTCGTCATACTGCGCAAGTGCAGCGTCCCACAACTCGAGTGCTGCATACAAATCAGCCAGCCGTTCTTTGGTGACAAAAAACTTGCAATAGTTCCATCCCGGTAACATACGGTTCGCGTCCATGCGCCGTATCTCATCTCCCAACACACTTGTTCGTGCTTCAAGCCCTTGCACTGTTTGGTCGCGTATGGCGAGAAACAAAGCGTTCCAGCTTTCGACTTGCTTATGTTGCAAATGCACAACGTGGTCAGAGTCTTTGCGTCCAATGTCGCTGCGCAGTCGGTCCAGTAGGGTGGTTCGCATGTTGAGAAACTTTGGGCCCTGAGTGGGAGGCTCAGAGTTTGTCACAAGTACGATGAGCCAGGGTGATTTTTGGCGGATGGACCATGCTTTGGCGCGGGCTCGGACTTCGGCTTTTCGAGTATCGCTTTCACTGTCGTTTAGTGCCACCAAGTATATGTGAAGAAGTGACGTTGCGTCTTCGGGAGCTGGCTCGTTCACAACCACGTGGGCGTTCAGTTGCGACACAAACTGCGCAGTTTGCGTTATCCCGCCCTTCCAGATCAGGTTACGGAGTGGCAGTCGGGCTTCAAACTCGAAGGATATTTGGCTCCATAGCCCAAACTCGTCGGTAATGCTGAACCACAGCCGCTCCATTTCTTAAAAATGTATAAATTATCAATAAAGGAAACACTAACTGGGCTGTACGCAAATGTCTGATAACAACATGTGGTTGATGTAAATATATTATACGCAAATCACATGATGCTAATAGTACGAACGTATTTTCTCGTCGCGGCGGTTCGCCTCGGGCTGGCTGGGCTGAGGTGCTGAACCATCCTTTACGTCCTTTGCTCTGTCTTTCTCTACACCCTCGCGGCCAAAGAAATATCCTTGCTCCGCATGCCTGGCCACAGCAAACTCCCTCCTCCTTCCTCTCCTCCTCACCTCATCCACCCACGCCCGGATTCCCGGCCACACCATGCGCCAATTCCTCTTCCACACATACTTGTTATACTCCACATGTCGTTCATACGATTCGTTTTGATATTCTTGAAAGTACACGGACAAATCATCCAATGTACACGAACCGGTGCGGTCTATGCGCGTGCGTTCAAACTCGATGCGACCACGTTCAAACCGTGTGTTGTTGTCGGCCCAAAACGAATGGTCTGTGGATGCGGCTTCTTCGCGCATCAAACGATATGTGCGTTCGGAGGGCGTTTCGTCGGAGGCAATGTAGAACGCAATGGGCCGGATATTGCTCACAGGGTGTGGTGCGCCAACGAGGAATTGCCCGGGCAGGAGTGTATCGGTCGGGCCTTGGTGCACATTCTGTGTGCGCAGAGCTCGTGCGCAATGTAACCCCCGCCGCATGAAATGCAAAGATTGTTGAACATTCATTCTATAAAAAAAGAAAGAGGGGAAAGATAAACAGAAAATTGATCACCCGAAATTTACTACGAGTTTGATGCTCCCGTATTTTCCGTCTCCAGCCTCTGCTCAAGCGCTTTAGCCGCCAGCGCCCGTCTCCTATCCGCATCCACATCCACCGGTTCCGAAAAATTGCCCTCCTCAAGATCCACCGCTTGCACATATCCCTCGTCCGCCG
>JANBSY010000053.1:3962-14957 GCA_027578435.1 Coemansia sp. RSA 1937 | reverse complement strand
ATTACACTTTAAACGATTACAGGCTTAACAAAAAAGTTTAGTGGAAGCTAACGGGTGTCGGCCGGACAATAATAAACTAAGAGCAAACAATTATGTGTATGAGGGCCAATGTGAGAAAAACAGCTATCAGTGTTCGTGTGCATGGCAATATTTAAATGTGCAACCGCTAAACGTTGAAAGGGACATGTCAAATTATAGTTAACAAGTAAAAAATACTACTCTACTTAAAGTCCTTGTAAGACCACTTTTCGGTAGTCTTTACCTTCCAAGACTTTCTCTTTATCTTCATCGGGCCATTCGGCTCAATGATGTTGCGCTTAACAAACGAGTTGTACATGTCTGTAAAGTTGTTAGACTCGGGCAGCAGCTGGCGTAGCGACCCAGCAAGCTCTTCGGTAAGCTGAACTGCCTCAGGATCCTGCGGCACATTGTGCTTGCCGACCCGCTTGCGCGGCTGAGCTGCCCGCCTCTGCAGCTCTTCGCGTCGGCGCTCTGTGCTTGCTTCATGCTCGGCTGTCTCGCTCTTCACCACGTTGTTCAAGTGCTTGGTCAACCGCAGCTGGCGCATGTGCTCCTTCATGTCCTTGGCCTTTTGCTCTTCCTCAAGCCGCAGCGTCGCACGACGCTGGCGGTTGCGGTCGGCACGCGTCTTGCGCTTGGGGTCTTTGACTGATTTGACAGCATCGTCGTCGCTACCGTAAACGGTCTCATCCTCACCGGCTTGGTCTTCGTCGCTGGACTCCGTAGCACTGGTCTGAGCCATCTGTTTTATAACGCTGTAAGCGCACTCATTGAGGCCGTCGTTATGCTGAAGACCACGGAACTCTGTAAACTTTTCGTATTTGCCGTCCTTGCGCAGCTCAGATGCATACTCTTTGCCGGCCTTTTCGACCAGCTGATTGTGGTCTTTTGCGGCTGGCCGATATGATGCACCTGGATGCGCAACCTCAATGGCTGGCAGCTCTGCCACGTGCGGCATCTTCTGCCGCGACACGACCGACTTGTGCTTCTTTGACACTGTAGCTGCCTCGCCAGTAGCACCCCAAATGTCAAATGAATTGATTTCTTTGCTCTGCTGGATGCCACGGGCAGTTGTGCGCCGACCTTCGACAAACCCAGCCGAATTCTTCAGACGCTTCCGCAGCTCAAAGGTCTCGCGCCGTCTTTTCCGCTCCTCGCCCAATTTGGTACCCAGCACCGGGATTGGCACATTTGACCGTTTGCCGAGGATCTCGTCTATCCGCAGCACCTTCTTCTGCCTCACACGCGCCTTGGTCTTTTCGTCTCCAGCCGTGTCCATTACAAATAAGTCGGCATCGCCCCGCTTCTCGATAACGCCACCATGTCGCTCCTCCTCGCGCATCTCCTCCAGGCCCTGCTCAACATCGCCCAGATCGATTTTGCCACGCCAGTCTGACTTGTTCTTACGCCCACCGCGGGTCTTCTTTGCCACCACGGCTGGTGATGCTTTGGCTACTGCTGACATGATTTACACAGCCCCTGTTTCGTACACAAGTATTATGAAAACGAAATGCAGACAGTGAAAAGTACAAAGCAAAGTCCAGTTGTCAGCTCAAAAATAATTTTTGATGAAATGCTAAAGAAAAAATTGCCGACACCGATTTGATCTGATCAACATATGGCAGATGGCGATTATTGTAGTTGAGGCAATTTGGGGACAGAGCTCCATTTAACACATCTATCTATCCGTGAGTTGTCTAGCATGTGCCAACTGACCAACTATACCCTCATCGATATATCAGCCAGAGTTATATGCAAGCGTTGTAGCGCCAGATCAGGCGCAACAAGCATGAACTACCGATCTCGGCAATAGTTGTGTTTCCCCTCAAAAACCCCTCCCTTGAATGACTCACATGTCTAGATCAGCAGCAACAGCGGTTAGACTTTTCTTTCTCTTTTGTTTACCCGTGTGCTGCACCTTTTCTTTTCTCCTTGTAACAAAAGCTACCCTTTTATACATCACTAACGAGTGACACCCATACTGCCATGTCGAGAAACCTGCTGATTCTTGGCGCTGCGCCAGACCTGGGCGAGCTGCGTGACACGCTGGTGCGTCTGGAAGATACAATCATTTTTGCACTGATCGAGCGATCGCAGTTCAAGCACAATTCGGATATTTACAAGGCCGGCAAAATGCACTTCAAGGATGGATATAGAGGATCGTTTGTCTCGTGGTTCCTCAAGGAAGTCGAGCATGTGCATGCCAAGGTGCGGCGCTACAACAGTCCTGACGAGTACCCGTTCACGGATAACCTGCCCGAGCCCGTGCTGCCGCCGCTCGAATATCCGCCGGTGCTAGTCGATCCGCAAAACATCAACATCAACGACGAGATATTCAACGTTTATGTAAACACAGTGGTTCCGGGAATCACCTCTGATGGTGATGACAAGAACTACGGAAGCTCGGCTACTCGGGACATTGAATGTTTGCAGGCCCTGTCGCGCCGCATTCACTACGGCAAGTTTGTAGCAGAGTCCAAGTTCCAGGACCCAAAGACACACGACGAGTATGTGCGGCTTATAAAGGAGAAGAACCGCGATCGCCTCATGGAGCTACTAACCAACACCCGTGTTGAGGAGCTGTTGCTTAAACGCCTAAAGGCCAAGGCGATTATTTACGGTCAGGACCTATCGACAGCTAGCTTGGACGCCAATGGCAATATCAACAGTGGATGTTCACTGTTGGCTACCACTGCCTCGGCTGATGCTAGCGATGAGCGTGTCAAATCGCGCGTAAACTATGATTTGGTCGTTTCTCTCTACCGCGACTATGTGATTCCGCTGACCAAGGAAGTCGAGATTGAGTATCTCTTGCATCGTCTTGACTAGCAGTCATTGTGTGGAAAGTTATAATTTCTGTTAAAGTTTAAAGATACATAGAACGCATTTAAAACATTGTTCTAATTGACCGTTGCTGCAAGGATCTCGTTGAGGCGCTTGAGCATTGACTGGGGGTTGTCCAAAAGCCCCGCAGCAATAAGCGCGTTGTCCAGCAGCTGCATCGCAACCTTGCGAGCCAGTTCCTCATCTTTGCCCTTCAGCGCAAACAGACCGCTAATAACAGGGTCGCGGGGGTTGATTTCGACTGTGCAAGGCGAGAGTGGCATAGGCTCGTCAGTGTTGCCAGCCATCATTTTCATCATTCTGCGCACCGCCGGCGACTCAAAGTCAACGACGATAGCCGGGTAGGTCATGTAGCGATCCGACACCTTGACATCCTTGACCTGCATGCCCATGTTGTCACGCATCCACGCGGTGAGCTCATCAGTCTCCTCCTTTGTCAGCACTGTCTTTGAGCTATCGGCTGCCTCTTCGCCGGCCTCGTCGCTGAGCTTCTTGAGAGCTTCACCAGCCTCTTTTGAATCAACCGAAATCAGACGCTTGCCGTTGAACTCTGACAGACGCCCCATAACAAATTCGTCAAGCGGGTGGTGCAGGAACATAACATTAATGTTGTGCTTCTTGAATGGCTCGTAGTACGGGCTGTCAATACCAACCTTGCGATTGGGCGTGCAGAAGAAGTAGATGTGCTCTTGCTTCTCGGGCATGGCTTCAACGTACTCGTCCAGCGACACCAGTTCCTTGGACTCCTTGTTGGACACTTCAAACCGCAGAAGCTTGGCAATGCTCTTCTGGTTGTCCGTATCTTGGCACACACCCTCCTTTACATATACGCCAAACTCCTTGAAGAACTTTCCGTACTTGACTGGGTCTTTGTTCGCCTCGTCTTGCAGCCACTTGATGATACGCGATGCCATGATGGACTTTAGGCGCATGATGATCGGTCCGTTTTGCAGCAGCTCACGCGACAGGTTCAACGGGAGATCCTCCGAGTCCACCACGCCCTTGATGAACCGCAGCCACTCGGGCAGCAGCTTCTCGGCGTTGGGCATGATCAGGACCTTGCGCGAGTACAGGTTGACTCCGGGCTTAGTGCGCTCAAAGCCCATTTCCTCGGGATTCTTTGAGGGCGCATAGAGAATACTACGGATCGACAGCGGACCATCAGCCTGGTAAACCAAGTTGTACATTGGGTCATCCCACGAGTGCGAGATAAACCGGTAAAAGTTCTTGTGCTCCTCCTCGGTAATCGAGTTCTTGCTCTTGGTCCACAGCGCCTCAACCGTGTTGACCTTTTCGCCGTTTACCGAGATCGGGAAGCCAACAAAGTTGCTGTACTTTTTAATAATCTCAGACAGCTTGTCCTTGTCGAGGAACTCTTTGGCGTCGTCCTTGACGCTGATCGTAATCTTGGTTCCTACAGGCACGTTGTCGGCCTTGGACAGCGTGTACGAGCCCAGACCGTCAGAGTCCCAGCAGTATCCCTCGCTGTCGGGCTTGGCCGAGCGGGTGTACACGGTGATCTTGTCTCCCACCATGAACGCCGAGTAGAAGCCGACGCCAAACTGACCGACAATTGTGTTGGCAGCGTCCTTGGTCTCGTCGCTGGACTGCATCTTCTCGATATAAGCCTTGGAGCCTGAGCGCGCAATTGTGCCCAAGTTCTCCTTGAGCTCCTCAGCATTCATGCCAATGCCCGTGTCCTGGAAGGTGATGGTCTTGCTGTCGGCATCAATAGAAATGTCAATACCCAGCGGCTTCTCAGAGCTCACATCAGCCGACGTAGTCTGCAGCTGGCGCAGCTTCTCCAGCGCATCCGAGGCATTCGAAATCAGCTCACGAACAAACACTTCGCGTTGCGAGTACAGAGAATGCGCAACAATATGAAGCAGCTTCTTTGTCTCCGCCTTAAACTCGTGCTTCTCTCCAGACTGAACTGCGGGTTCCTTATCGACTTGGGCAGTGTAGAAGCGCACAGATCGGGTCAGTGGCAATACCAGGCCGTTGGTTCTCTTTGCGTTACCGGTGAGCAGCGAGCCTGAGAAGCGGCTGGCCGCTTGGCGGGTATGTACCGGCGACGCAGCAGGCGCGGCAGCACCAAGCAGGCGTGAGCATGTTGAGCGAAGCGAGAGCTGGCGCATTTTTGTGGATCGAAGAGAGTTTAGCAGTTAACAACGCTATGTAGTGAAGAAGAACTGAACAGAAAAGCACACCCTTTTTTGTCTGACGCTAATCTTGGAATCTTATAGAAAATGTTTAATTTTAATCCACCAGAGTTTAATCAGCTATCTCAATCTCCATCTTTGCTCTGCTTTGTAAAATTGCAACTTTGCTTTTAATCACTTTTATTAACTAGAGCAATTCAACAACCATGGGCGGACACGGATACTCTGGCTGGTGGGGCAACATGGGCGGGCCCAAGCACCGCGGTATTGTTACATACCAGCTGTCGCCGTACGAAATGAAAACCAATGCGCATCTGATCAGCAAGGGCACGCACAACTTTTTCCGCCGCACGAGCTCGCAGCTCGGCTACATTCTCCCGGGCGTGTTCCTCTTCTGGGCTGTGACACACTTTGGCAAGAAACGCCATGAGTGGTTGAACAGCAAGGCCGGCCACGCAGCTCAGCACGAGCACTAGATGCAGGGTTTAATGGCCCAGATTGACAGTATATACGCAAAGCCTTGGCCAAGCGCACGCTATTTTTCTGGATTATCGATTTAGCTTTTCTGTTGTCTGTAATCAATTGGCAATTTGAACAGATAGATGAAACTAATTAACTGTATGTCCAGATGACTGCTCAAAGTCACAACATAACCAAGAAACATGTGGCTACGCTAAAGTGCCAGTAAACCACAGCATTGCGTCTTTGCTAAACACAAGACAGCCTCGCTTTTTAATATACTATGTATCCTTCAATATACCCGCTCAAGTCAGAATCCTAGACATTTGGGGATATATATTTGAATTACATCATCTGCTTTTGGGCAACCAGCAGACATTCAGCCTCTGTCCTCGTGGCTGGCTTGGCTCACGCGGGACACGACACATGAACCAGCCAGTGGCGAGTTCTGATCGCTGGTGGCTAATGCACACTATACAGGCCATCGCAGACAGATGGATTCCTGTTCACTGCAACGCAGAAATCAAAGTCGGGGGTTTCGCAATATACGCATGGTGGCTGGAGAGTATTGGCGGACTTTACCACAGACGGGCAATGTGCATGCAACGCCAAATAGTGCCGACAGGTCCCGCCCGGTCGGAGACTGAATTGCAGCATCGATCTGTGCGCAGAGCTGCTGCACGCACAGGCGTGCATAAAAAGATTCTCTTCCACGGTTTTACAGTGCCAGACTGCGTTGCGTGGCTCAACTTTCTGCAAACCCAGACTGCTATTTTCCTGCATCGCCAGAGACCTGTATGTGCACACGATTTGCAAAACCAATTGCTGCACTTGCTCCCCCTTATTTTTCGGAAAGGTGCTGAAAAGCAAAAGGTCTTGGTTTGTGCTACTGGCCGTTAAAAGGCAGCCCCAGGCACGCCTTTTTGAAAAGTGGCTCTACCTTCTTTCCTCCACATATTAGCTTTTTCAAAAATAAGCTATTTGCGCTCAGACAGCCTGTCACCTACCTGTTTTCTAGACCCTTTCTGCATAGACTCATCAAAGCTTGGTTAAAGGACGGCAGTGCACTGAACCATGAAGTTTGGCAAGTACCTCGAGGCGGAGCAAGTTCCCGAGTGGGCTAAAATGTACGTGGACTACCACGGCCTGAAGCGGTCGGTAAAGGCCATTGCGGCAGCGGTAGCCAACCAGCAGCGACACACATCGCCTGAGCGGATGTCGCTGATCCGGCGGGCGTCGACATATCTGGGATACGACAGTCTGCAGGCCAGCGACAGCATCAGTCCGTTTTCATCAGACGGCAGCTCGGGCCCCAACGCACCGACAAGCGGCGCAGCAACTGCATCGAGCGCCGGCCAGAGCCTGCGGTCGCGCATGGGAAGCTGTACGAGCCACTCGTCGGAGGCCGGGTGCAGCCATTTCAGCAGTATAGTCTCGGCGAGTCCGCAGATTGCAATGTCAATGTCGGCCGGCAACTCGGGCAAAGTAGCAACAACGCCGACAGAGCTGGCGCAGCGAGCCAACATTAAAATTCCGCTGTCGGCGCAGGATACATTCACGGAGGGCATCCGTATGCGTCGAAGCCCCGTTGCAACCAATTGCATGTCAGTAGGTAAGTGGAACCAATGTCATAGCTTTCACCCGTGTCCACATATGCACGACTTGCTTGTTGCTATTTGTGTGTGCGGTTGACCGCCTGATTTTGGGACATTAAAGATTGGCGCTGCATCCTGAATAAAAGTTTGGGGAGGATAAAAGTCAGTGCGTGCTTGCTTTGCAGGGCAGAGTATCCCTGGTTTCATATTTCACTGTACCCGGATATCGCAACGGCTGCAGGATGCTACCGCCAGTCTGTGCTTTTTGACAGCCATGCAAAATGTGAAGTCCTCGAGCTGCATCTGCATGGCGCTGGTACATAGCGCACGGTAGAAATTGCAGCAGCTATGATTAGGGCGGCTTATTTTTGAAGCAAGCGTGTATATATGTGGGCGCACAAATGCACCAATAATGCAAAGCACGTGGGGATATTAGCTAATGAATGCAAAGTTTGACATATGGCGGCGCGGTGTTATGACTGCAAACGCCTTGCGCGGTAAGTAAGCTATGTAGAATCGTTCAAGCGGGAGCTCAGGACACGGCTGCCTGAGGAGCAAGACTTTTTTGAAAAGATGGAGCAAGAGCTGCTCAAAGTCAACGACTTTTACAAGCAGAAGCAGGCGTTGTTTAGCGCGCGGCTGGAAAACATCAAGCGGCAGCAGCAGATCTACGACGAGATGCTTAGCGGCGAGATAAACGCAGTGTCGCCGCACTTTCGACTGGCGCGTCTGGAACAGCTGCCGAGTTACAAGGCCGAGCAACCGCCCATCCCTGAGCCCAGCGTGCATCTGCGCGCGGCGCGCACCAAGATCAAGCGAGCAATTCTAGAGCTGTACCGCGGCATTGACTTGCTCAAAAACTACCGGATTCTGTGCTACACTGCGTTTATCAAGGCGCTGAAAAAGTACCAAAAGACGGGCGGGTGGTGCGCTGGCACTGACTATTTCCTGAACCGCGTCGATACATGCTACATTGCGACGTCAAACCATCTCAACACGATGGCAGGCGATCTGGAGAACATGTACGTAGCCAAATACGCAGGCGGATCGCGCTCCAAGGGAATGGACAAGCTGCGAGTCAACCCAACTCATACTGCCGGTGCGCACCAGGGCAGCGTGTTCCGCAGTGGCACGATGCTGGGACTCTCGGTGCCGCTGATTACGCGAGCAATCTACGAAGCAAATTTGCTGTCGAATGAGGAGCGGGTGCCGTACCACCGCCAGCTGTTGCAGATTTACGGCAGCATCTTTCTGGTGCTGCTGTTCCTGCTGCTGTTTTCGCTAAACATTCAGGCATGGACGCGTGCGCACATCAATTACCGGTTTATATTTGAAATCGATCCGCGCGACTATCTGGACGCATGGCAGTTTCTGGAGCTGGCGTCGCTGTTCTTCTTTATCGCCAGCATTGTGATCTGGGTTAACTTTGCCCTGCATATCGACCATGGATCGTACATTTGCGTGTACGTGCTGATCGGCGTGTTGCTGGGGCTGTTTATATTGCCTGTCAAAGCTGTGTACTGGACATCGCGGTGGTGGCTCATGCGGTCGCTTGGACGCGTGCTGTGTTCGGGGCTGTTCAGTGTAGAGTTCCGCGACTTCTTTCTGGGCGACGAGCTGTGCAGTTTGACATACACATTTTCAATGGTGCTGATGCTGGGCTGCGCAGGCGCAAACGGCTGGGCAGATTTAGATGAGACGTGCAGCACCACACAGTGGTGGTCCAACGCAGCGCTGCTTATGATGCCGAACGTGTTCCGTCTGCTGCAGTGCGTGCGGCGCTGGTTTGACAGCGGAGACGCGTTCCCACATCTGGCCAACGGCGCCAAGTACTCGTCAACTATAATCACGATCTGGCTAGCAACAACAAATCAGATTGTTGGCGGCAGCGTGTGGAAGCCGATCTGGGTGGCCAGTGCAATTCTCAACTCGTGCTTTACGTCGCTGTGGGATCTGCTGATGGACTGGGGTCTGTTTGAGGAGCGCAGCAAGCACCGTTTCCTGCGTTCAGAGCTAAAGTTCAACCGCACATGGGTGTATTATGTGTCAATGGTGCTGGACGTGACTCTGCGCTTCTTGTGGATTCTGCAGATCTCACCAACGTTTTTCTCGTTTGGCCACAGCGTGCACCGGTCGACCATCTCGTACATTGCTGCTGCTCTTGAGGTTGTGCGTCGTTTTGTATGGAACTTTTTCCGCGTTGAGAACGAGCATGTGAGCAATTGCGGCCAGTTCCGTGCGACAGTTGACATTCCGTTGCCGTTCCGCTTTGAGGAGCACAACTCGGACAACGGGTCTGTGCACAATGAGTTTGAGCACGATTGCTCGCCGCCATCAGGCACTGCGTATGCCACCCCGCGCGCCGTGAAGCTGGCTGCCAGTCCCAAATAGCCACTTTACATAATCACTACCATAATGGCCCTAGTAGCTCTACTCTGACACGCAGTTTAAATTATAGCATCAATGCTGTGGATACAGAGTTTACTAGCAGTGTATCGGAGCTGGTGAATTCTATCATGATTACCAAATATTATATGAATATTGCCAATACTACCGTGCCCGAGTTATATTTGCTTTTTTGGTTGCTGTGCTATATTTGTTATTTAATAGTAGTCATTGACAAACATATTCGAATTATTTCTAGTTATGCAAAAAATATTCAACTGCTTTTCCTCCCGGAATCCACATGCGTAGCGAAAAGGGCAAATAATGAAAGTTTTTTATTTTGGTCCTCTTGGCTCTTTTGGTCCTCTTGGCTTATTTTAAGCACCCAGGCCAGTGCAAAATTTCTTTTGTATTTCTTTGGTCTTTTGGAAATACCCGCAGCTGAAATTAAAAAGAAATAGCCAAAAAGGATAACACCAAGAAATAAAAGATCCGAGTCATTTGCAAAAACGAATAATGTATAAATAAATTTATGGACGAACAAATACAGTAAAGTAGATAGCACGGTAGAAACACAATTAATTACGCTAATGAATGATTTGGGAAATGTTGTGCTGTGTCTTTTCCAAGTCAGGCATGGTAAAGCTGCGATGTCTGCCAGCTGAGCCCGGTTGTTCAGACTGGACAAGTCCCAATGGCCGGGGCTCAGCCACAAATGAGTGTGAGCTTTGAGATTGAACACTTGGCCGCTGAAAGTATGAGGCGGCAGTATCGGACTGTGTGGTTAAATCACCAGCATCAATGTACTCGTAGTCGGGCCGAGACCGGTTCATCTTCTTGAACAGCTCGTATTTCTTCATGTCTTCCTTGTACTCTTGCTTGTATCTGTTTTTAACTTCTTCGGGTTCGCGTTTCCAGTGTTCGGCCACCATGCGGGAAATAACAGTTTGGTTCATGCGGGGGTTTAGTTCTTGGAGCTCGCGCTGCTTGACGCTGCGGTACTTGAAGAACACATTGCTGGGGCGGGCCAATGGGGCGTGGCGAGCACGGGCTTTGATAATGCGGGAGCCGGAAACTTGCTGGCGAATGACGGTGGCTGGCTGGACCTCGACTGGAACAAAAATAACATTGTGGGCAGGGATATGTTCGATGAATACCTTGCCGTCAATGGCAATAATTTGGCGGGCTGTGTGCTCGATGGGAGTGGCATCTCGATTGCTGCGCAGGACCATGCATCCAGGCTCAGTAATGATGCGAGACGATGTTGAAATCTGCTGCTTGGGCGGTCCAGACGGTCCATGTACATGCGGGTGTGCGTGTGGATGTGCATACCCATACGGGGCCATGGCGTGGTGCATGGGCGGAGTGTGAACGGTTCTCATCATGGGTGGCATACTGCTAATAGGATATCCCACGGGCATGTACTGCTGGCTCTGGGGCTGCGACTTGGGATACTTTTGATAAGTAGCGTGGTAAGGTTCCATAGTAAAAGAGTGACGCGTGGTAAATTTCTTGTCCAGCAAAAAAAG
>JANBSY010000052.1:0-15180 GCA_027578435.1 Coemansia sp. RSA 1937 | reverse complement strand
GTATCAGCTTTGTCGTCTGCGTTCTCGCCGTCTTCGCGCTCCTCGCCTTCTTCGGCTTCTTCGATCTCGCCTGCTGCCACACGCGCCTCATGCGTGGCTCGTGTGGCCAGCTTCTGCGTGTACCGCCACCGTTTTACGTACATCGCCTCGGCGTCGCGTCGCCGCATCGGACCAGCTTCGGCATCCACATGGACGTCTTGTTGTCCATATGTTCCTACGAGAACGCGCATGTCTAAAAGTGGCTCAATTGTTCCGGGCCCTGATGGCACCGGAACCAGTCCGGAGCTCGTGTCGGCCACGCTGTTGCTAATGTTATTGGCTGTTGCGTGTGCGGATCGCCGTTTCTTGACAACGTAACCGCGATACTTTGAGGTGGCCGACGGTGTTGCGCTCTCAAACGATACAAGCTTGGATAGCGACAATTGGCCACCCACAGCGCCCGCTGACTCGTCGTCATCGCTGCCATTACCCCAGAACGATAAAAGTGCAGAGGTTACCGATGTCCACGGCATTTCTGTGCTGTCCAACAGCGACTCATTGCCTGTGTCATGCTGTACACATTCTAGCATAGTGCTGAACACGGCCCAGTCGCCGAGCATCTCGACAATGCCCGTCCAGCTGCTCTCGTTCGTACGCAGCTCAGAGATCCATTTGAGCTTGGCAGATGTTTCAGCTGGTAGCAATATATGAGGCTCTGATGGGGCTGGTTTCTGGCTAACCGAGCCGCTGCCAAGCTTTAGCAACCCACCGATCCGTGCTCCAAGGTTACCAGCAGCCATTGGCTGCACAGACGGAATAACGTGGTGTGCTGGCCGAGCGAGCGAAATATCGGCTGTGTATGTAACCTGCGAGCCAGCAGTTTGCAAAGAGCTCCGCATCGAGCGCACCAGCCCGCCATATACAGTCGACCACATTGTGTTTTCGCGCGAAGTCGCACTCACCCAAAGCTCAGCCACGGTGCCACACATACGCATCCACTCTGGGACCCAATGCGGAACAACTGCCTGCATGCTGACAACCAGCGCACTGTCCACAATGCGTTCAGGCGACTGCGCTGGAGGCGACATGGCAGATGCTGCAGCCATGTGCAGATTCCCAATGTCAAGCGACAGAGGCATTGCACCGGGCATCTGCACATACGACGGCCCCGTGGCCTGCACGACTGCCCGCGGGTTAATAATGCTCATGAACGTCGGAAGATGCCCGTCGCGCTCCTTTGCATGTGTGGCCACAGGATACTGCAAATCGCTTGTTGCGTCAGCACCGCGCTGCACATCCAGTACAACATTCATTGGCTCGCTTAGTTCTGTGCCACACGCATCGGCTGCTGCATCTTCTTGAGCCTCGCGTATTGCTGCCTGAGCGCTGCGTACGCTGGGCGGCACAAAGTCGCGGGTATACGATAGTTTCGCCTTGTATGTGGAGAGCCATCCGCGCAGACGCCGGACGCTGTGCGGAATACGCGCTGTAGAAGAGCCATGCGCAAAGTGCTGCAGCTTGCGCGCTGAAATGCGTCTGATCCATGAGACTGGATTGAGCGATTTTTCAACAAGCGATGCGTGTTGGACTGTGTCTATCGCGTCCAAATCGCACGAGTCGCTGGTTAGTGCAGGTGTGGGACGGTCGTGCAGCCATGATCGGCTGCTCGAGCCAATGTCGTCGAATGGCGTGCTGATCGAGCTGTACGGCTTGGGCGTGAGCTCTGGATTCTTGAACTTGACTGCCGTGACCGATGGCTTGCGTGATGTGGGAGCTGCCAGCGATGGTGTCGGAATGTCAGCAACATCGGCTGGCAGACTGGGTGGAGCAGTCAATGTGCCAACCGATTTGTCTTCAACCAAGCTGACTTTGGGCAACGACGTAGTGTGGGCCGTCGACGTTGGCGTAAGAATATCGGTGCTTGGCGCCGGCGTCATCTTGATCGATGCGGGCGTAGCCAGATCCACGTCCATGGTTGACGGTGGCGGCTCCACCGACGACCCCACGTGTGTCTCAGTCGCTGATAACACGCTGGCAATGCCTGGCGGCGATGACAACGTTTGCATTATCGCTGGCGCCTCGGTGTGAGCCACAAAAGATGCTATTGGGGCTTCGGACATCGTGTGGCTGCTGGAGGGTTCCAGAAACGGCGCCCCTGCATCAGCGCTAGCCAATGTCACTCCGGTATCGGCCGACGTGGCAGGCCCGCCAAAAAACGAATCAAACATATTGTCATCGTCAAACAAATCGTCCATCGACTGATTGGCATCAGCAGAAACGAGCGCATCAGCCGACTGGCTGCCAGCTGCATCGCTAAACATCACATCGTGCTTCATATCAATATCCATGGCATCAGCGTCCATTCCTGGCTGCGAGACTGATGCTGGCGCTTCAATCTTGACGTGCTGTGCTGGGACGCTGTCAAAAAAGTTAAAGTCGTCGTCGGTGACGCCAAACATGCTGCCACCAAAGTCGCCCATTCCGGCGCCCAAACTGTCGCTCATGCCCATGTCCATTCCGAGACCCATATCGTCGCCCATTTGTCCAAACCCTAGTTCCATGTCGCCCTGAGCGCCTGTTTCTGGCCCATCGGCCTGAACGTCTCCAAACAGCTCATCGATGCCTGCGTCGGCACTGTCCGGCATCGCTACAGGCAACGGCGGTGCCGAGCACTCGACCAGCGCTTGCAGCGGAATGTCGTCGCCGGAAGACTCGGATCTTGCGTCCCGTGCGTCTGATTTCCGCCGCGACTTGGCCGGCTTTTCGTCGCTGACAATGCTGCGCTGCCGCTTGCGCGTGCCGTTAGTAGTGCCCGCTTTAGAGTTGGCACTTTTGGTGTCTCCCGAAACTGCCTTGGCTTGCCTTTTGGGCACATCCTTGGCTTGCAGCTTGCGCTTACGAGCTTCCTCCTTTTCCTCGGCTGCAAGCTCAGTCTGGAACTGTGCTATTGACTCTTGGATCGCGATTAGCGACTTTTCCAGCAACAGCGGAGATTGTGCACCCAGTTGCGCGACTGCTGTATCAAGTTCAGTCGTGGCCAGCGGTATTTCTTGCTCTACTTGTACTGGCGGATCAGCAATCTCGCCCTCCTCGTCGTATTCGCCTTCCTCATCCTCGCCCTCTTCGCGCTCGTCTTCTGGCTCCATGCGCACGTCGTCTGTCGTTGGCTCGGGCGCTGCTTCTGGCTCAGTGTCAGTTTTAGGACACTCTTTCCCGATAATAGCGTTTGCAGCCGCCGACTGGGCGGCGTACAGAGCTGCAGTTTCTTTCTCGTCAATAAATACCAACCGCTGTGGATACAACATTGGTTCATCGCTGCCCGCCAACGATACCCACACTAGACTTGATAGAGCTAGCTCATGTCCTCGTGTAGCTAAACTAGCAAGCAGTTCTTTAGAGTAGCCAAATAATTGCGTCCATGCGTCAATAGCCTTGTCTTCCATGGCACCGAGATGTGCCCCGGGCGCAGACAGAATATGGGCAGATATGCCGTATGGTGCAACCTTTGCACATGCAATTGGCGTTGCCGTGGGAGCTTCCATAGTCTGAGCAGCTGGAAATGCATTAGAATGCCGTTTCAATATGCTTTCGAGCTGCGACATGGGCCGCAAAAAGGTTGCTTTTTGTGCGTTGTGTTGCAGCAGCAGTGCTTGAGGCGCTGCGTTGGCTGTAAACTGTAAAATAAACGGATTCGATGCCTCTGTCATATTCTTTCCCTGCGACAACTCGCTAGTTGCGGGCTGAGCTCTGTATTGGGCATGTTCTAGCTGCGCACTTTCGGCAATAAAGTCGCTTGCATCGAGCTGCAAACACGTACTAGGGCTGGAGGGCGTTGGAGGCAGCTGCCAGTCGTTCAACAAAGACTCGTCTGTTTGTGTGTTGTCGATGGAGTCTAGCGCTTTGTCCAGTGTGATCCACTGGCGGAATCCAAACCTGACAATCGACAACGGCATGAGTGCTCGGTTCACAAGGTTGTCTAGCGACCGGTAGAATATATTGTGTATCTCGGTGCTACTATCCTCATTAGAATCAACTGCGCTGCTGCTGTTTTCAGACATGACCGAGTTCCAGAGTATCTCTCCCGATTCAACCGCTACAAAGCAATAAATGCACAAGCTCCAACAATTCAGTGGTGTTTCCACAATAATTTTTCTTTTTGGTCATCTGGCTCACGCCGTGCAGACAAGAATGCTTACATTTGAACTCTTGTGGAATAATCCTTAGCGACGAGACACTGCGCTCTGGTGATAATCCATGGAACACCCAGATCTCCCATGCGTCTGTCGCAATACTGTTTGGCAAGCTCTCGCCTTTGGCTATTGCGTCCAGCATGTGCCCTGCCTCATCAGAGCTTCCTAGTGGTCTCCAGAGACAAGGCACTCGTGCATCAAGAAGTTGGTGACATGCTGATAACACCACTGAATAGTCCAAACCGCTTCTCGTGCTGGAATTAAACTCGTATCGACGCCACGATATTGTACGCCCAGGTACCGGCTATACACAATTTACACGACAATTAGCATTGGAGAAACTCTCATTGAGAGTAGTTTTTGGTCGTGGGTCTCCGAAAACGATAAAGAACACTTACCAAGGCAATAACATTGGTTTCCAGGTCGCTCATGGCTAATGCATAGGCAAACCGTCAGTCGGTAATCCGCCGCTAAAGGGTGAAAACAAATGTAGGTTGTGCGAATCCACTCTTCTCGTGTTCTTGGTTAGTGAGCCGTATGAACTCGCGTATTCCTGCGCAAAAACACCGAGCGATTGTAGTGAATTGAGACGAACTCTCGTAGCAAATTGACAAGGCCAAAAATATCGCGTCCCTGTTTCTCTTGAGCAAAAGGCAAGTATCAGAAGAGCCAAAACTCCGAGTGCTGCTATCCGAAACGAGCAAAAACGCGAATAACAAGAACAAGCTGTATACTAAAGTATACGACCAATCGCCAAATAAAGCAAAATGGAATAATATAAAAAAAAGTCGCGAAAATGATCAAGAAATAAATAGGAAATAGGTGCAAAAAGAAGAAAAGGCAAAGCGCTCGTACGCGCGCGTGAGATTTTCCCTATCCCTTCATTTTCATTTTCCTTACGCAACAAAAAATATGTGGTAGTGGCAGTAGGTTTATACATGCTGAAATAGATGCTAGTTTAGTTTCCGAGGTAGTCGCAAGTGTTGATGTGTTCCCAAAGCTGTATTCGGTCGCCGACTTTGATTCCACATATGGCGCAGAATTCCGAGTGTGTCGGTTTGACGGTCGTGTGCAGCTGGGCTGGCGTGCAGTTGCTTGTGTTGGTCTTGAGAACACCGATCTCGCTGCTGGCTTCTTTGGTTCGGGTTGACGATTTCTGCGATGGCATTAGTTAAGCAAGCACTGTATTCAGAAAGAAGCAAAGAAAGCAGTTTTATTGATAGCACTAGAGCTGGAGAAAGACTGGATGAAATGAGGCTTTGCAACATGTTGCTTGTGCAATCATGGTGGCAAAGTGGTTCGTTAAATGGGCTAGCTGGGATCGATAAGCACACGATTGCAATCTGACATTGAAAAAGAGAGTGTTTTTCAGCACCCGATTTACATTAATATGATCTGACTTGATCGGAGCTCGAAGAGCCAGCCTTTACAGCTTTTCCAGTTACGCCCATACGCGATCTTCAGTCCAAGACTGCTAAAAACGCTCACTTTACACAACACAGAACAGGGAAAATACCATAATGATACAATCCATTCAACACAGCTGGCAACAAGCAAAAGAGAAGGTTTAGGCAGACGCCTTGACAGCAGCCGGCGCACCAGTGGGCTTCTTAAACTCCTGTCTGAAACGAGGCGGAGGCGCACGGTTGCGGCGGTTGACACGCGAGCGCACACGCACAATGCGGCCGTGAATGGCACAGCCGACGCAGTGCTGCAGCTTGTAGTACACCTTGGGCACATCGTACGACTCGTACACGGATGCCTCGGCCATATCACGCTTGGCGGCAGCCTCAATCATGTTACGCACGTTGAAGCGCTTGATCGCCTTGTCTTTGGGGCATGCTTGGAAGCAGTTGTCGCACCGGATAAGCTTGACGTGGCCGCGGCCCTTCTTGCTGCGCCCGTGGTTTCTGCGCTTGACGGTCTACCAATTCAAAGTACATTTTGCTGATTAGTATACTGTAGTTTGGGATTTGTAGCTTTGATCGTTTGGAATAGCCAATGCAGTTGTCTGTTGGTGTTGCAAAGGGCAGGACGGCGGTAGACAGGGGAATTCACAGAGCGAATCTGGTCTGGTTCTAGTCTTTGAGAATATTTGCATTCTTTGGCCAGAGCCAATTCAACTGAAATTCAGACATTCCCAATGCGCAATGGATACATCTAGTGTATCAACCAGCAGCCTCTGTTTGTCGAATCCATCCCGCTCATCTTCCGGCCTTCAAAAGTCGGTTGCAACTAACGGATACGCACCATTTTCGATACTATTAAAGAATCAGTCGTAAGAGATGGTGCCACTTTAGACTGTGCTCCACGCATAGTGCTTGATAAGAAGTCCGTATATTATTCAAACGGCGCACATCATTTACGCGGCTCGAACCGAGCCGTTTGTTATTTATTGCATGAGGCGCTTACGGTAAAGCTTTCTCTTCAACTACAATTTACTTTATTTCTGGTAGTGTGAATCCAGCGCCGAATTTCTGTTATACCGCGTACGAACCATGTCACACCACGAGCCGACGCTTTGGGACAAGGCCAAGATGGGCTTAATCATGGGCAGCAGCGTCGGAGCCTGCTTGGGCTGTCTTATCGGGTTCTACTCGACCATGAAGTAAGTATCCAAGCTATACAGTGCTTGTAAGCAGTGTGGCTAACAGTTTGGGGTTGTAGGTTTGGACCGGGACCACGCGGGTATCTTGGGACGATTGGCCAGTACGCGCTGGGATCAGGGGCGTCGTTTGGATTTTTCATGATGATTGGAAGCTGTATTCGGACAGACGACAGCGTGCTGTCAGCCGAGGATCGGGCGACGTTGCGGGCGGGTATGGAGCGGTGGAGAGCACCGACGCCCATGGCGTACTATTTTGCACAAAACGGTAAATCGCAGTCAAAATAAACTCTGTATTATCTTTTGATCTGAGATTCAAGTGATCGTGAGTCATGATTTAGCCATTACGCCGTTATTTTATTTTATTCCGTTTTGGTTCTACAAAAGTATTTCTCTTGTTTTAAAACATTAATAGCTCTTTTCGTTTACAAATAATGGCACAGGCACGCACGGCGGTTATTGAGCGCAAGACCAACGAGACGGATATCAAGGTCCGGCTCGAGATCGGGTCGCTCGAGTCCGCGGCCGAGCAAACAATCGACGTAAACACAGGCATCGGGTTCCTCGACCACATGTACCACGCATTGGCCAAGCATGGCAAATGGTCGCTCACCCTGCACTGCACCGGTGACTTGCATATCGACGACCATCATACAGCCGAAGACACAGCAATCGCCCTCGGCATGGCCTTCAAACAAGCCTTGGGCGAGCCCCGCGGCATCCGTCGGTACGGTCACGCATACTGTCCGCTCGACGAAGCTTTGTCGCGGGCTGTGGTGGATGTGTCGGGCCGTCCGTACGCGGTGGTTAATTTGGGTCTGAAGCGCGAGATGATTGGAACTTTGTCGTGTGAGATGATCCCGCATGTCATTCAGTCATTTGTGACGGCGGCGGGACTCACCGTGCATGTGGATGTGCTGAGAGGAGATAATGATCATCATAGGGCGGAGTCGGCGTTTAAGGCGCTGGCGGTGGCGTTGAGAGAGGCGGTTTCGCGCACTGGGTCTAACGATGTTCCGAGCACCAAGGGCGTTCTCTAGTTATTTAAAGTCCCCATAAACTGGTTACTAAATACATCAAGTATAAGCTTATTTTAAATGCGATACGTTTGGGTGGTAACTATATAGTTTTTTGTAAATGTTCGGTAACACGATAAGCAAGAAGATACGGCCGTTTCCTGTGGAGCGGGACGAACGACGTGTGTCTCCGCATGTCCGCGACATCCGGCTCAAAGTGCTAAGCGACATTGATGCATACATCCGGCAACGCGAGTACGGCAAAGCAAGCTCCCTCTTGCAAACAATACTAAACACCGGCGCCATCCAAGTGAAAGAAATCTGGAACCCCCTAGTTGCCGTTATTCGTGCGCAAGACCACACCGCACTGGGCGTGTTTCTCGACCTGATAATAACCGAAACACGAGCGCATCCTCCGTTCGCAGCATCCATGGAACGATTTTTCGTGGCATTGGACTCAAACTACGACGACGCGTATGCGATCATATTGGCGTTTTCAACAGACACTGGGTCCAAACTAGCGATGGCGCATGGCTTCCTCGGCATCATTATTGCGTGCTTGCGGGAACTAGAGGTCCGCCGCACAAATGCGTTTACAGCTTGCGCGCATGTGTTTAAGCATAGCGAGTTTGCGCAGTTTGCAATATCTGGAGGGGAGCAGAAAACAAAGTATAGTTTGACGAACGCGGAGCGACATTTGGAACGGGCACTGGAGTTGGATCCCGAGTGCGATTTTTTTGTTCCATTCCACGCACAAGTATTAGTGGCCTTGGGAAAAACCGAACATGCGACACACATGCTCGAGCAGCGGTACATAAAAGACAAGAACATTGTGGTGTTACGGTAAGTAGCACGTACAAGGCACCAAAGTTTGCTATGTGTATTAATGCGGGGTTAATGACATGATAGGATGTTGATGTCGTTGGATCCGCGTGACGTGGTTGAGCAGACAGACCGGATGCTGGACTACTTGGAACTAGACCCATTTGCTTTGGAGAAGTACTTTATTGGGTTTATCACCCGGTGCATTGACCACTGGGCCCAACTCTCCATTGAAACCATATCCCGCCTTTTTCTAATTATTATCGACCGCATCGAACGCGGCGACCCTCTCGAGACCGATAAATGGAAATACATGGCGCACTTTACATCCCAGTTGCGCACAGATTACCCGCATGTCGTGGGCTCGGCGATGGACGAGCGAGTGCAGTGGTGGCACATGTACTTTGACTGGCCACAGTTTACGGGCACAGTAAATGACCTTGTTGTATACAAAGCCGTGTGCGCGCTGCAATTATTTGATTTGGAACAAGGACATCCGGTGTACAATGTACTGAGCGGAGAACTGACCGACAACCAAGCAACATTTGTAAACAGCATACAAACCAGCACCGACTAGTATTTTATTTAGTTTAAAACATTACTTTTTAGCTTTGCCCGACTTGTCGGTGACTTTAAGCAAATCAGTGGGCACCCCACGATCGTTCAACAAACGTGTCATAATCTTGACCTGATGGCCCTGCACAAGCACCGACACCGTTTTCTTTCCGGGAACCGGATCAACCGACGTGCTCGACGCACACGCAACCCGCAGCTCCTTCGCCAACGATGCTGGATCCACGCCATATACTTCAAGGCCCATTACACGTGTAACGACTTTGTTGCCCATTTTCTTCTCGCACACAATGTCTATGGTAGGAGGTCGTCCTTGCCGCACCACAGGTGGATTTCCAGGAACTGTCAGTCGTGTACACAATATCATTCGTTCTTGCAACCGTTGCTGCAGTTTGTCGCGCGGATAGAATGTGAGCTTTGCGGTCTCGTCTTTGGTCAGCAGTCCGTCGCACACCAAATGGTCCACACGAATGTTGCGCGGATTACGCGTATCCACCAAATTGTGTCTCTTTATATAGGCTTCCAGCACATATCGCGCCTGTTGCCGCGTCATATATCCAGACTCTGGATTGCCATTTACGTCGTCGAACAACGGACGCAACGCAGGTGGCACACGCAGCAGCTCCTCCAATTCAATCATGTTCCCTTTCTGAGTCTTCTCCACAACTGGCGCCTGCTCCGCTTTAACCACGTGCTTCACCGAATACGGCGTATACGTACGCAAGTCAGCATGCGTCCAGTTAAGCGACTTGATATGCATTTCGCCACGAATGTCTTTCAGCCCTAAAAGCCCGTGCTTTTCCATAGCCTTGAGGAACTTTGCCAGTTTTTTGTACGATGACTTTTTGACATCCAGCTCAGCGTTGCGCGGCGCATTGGGAAGCATATACGTTGAGAACAACGTTGATGCTGCGATCGGCAGCTGCTCGCCCGTGTGCTTCTCGTCCAGCACGGTGGCCATTACTTGCTTTAGCGACGTCATCAGCAGGGCGTCCATTTCGGCTGGCGTCACGTGAGTTGTTGCAGCAGTCTCGCTCTCTGCCGCAGCATCCTGCACCGACAGATTCTCCATCGCAGTATCCACAGCATCCGTAGTATCCACAGCATCCGTAGTATCCACAGCATCCTTAGTATCCACAGCATCCGTAGTACCTTCACCGTCTGCGCTCTTCTCAACGTCTGCAACACGTGCCTCCTCCACACTATCCACCGGAATCTCAGGCGGCTCATCCTTGCTCCCCGCCTCCCACAACCAGTCCTTGTACGTATGCACAACCCGTACCGCCTTTCCCTTCGCGCCCACCACCTCCCTAATCTCTCTCGTATCCACATCCATCACCCCAACAGCTCGTGCCGCCATCTCTCCATGCGCACAAACAGCAACCAACGATCCCTTTGTCACCACCGGCAACCCTCCTGGTGGGACCACCAAGCCAGCAGTCATAAGATCAGCCCCTCCCACTAGTTTCTCAATAACAACGGGCCACGTCCACAAAATGGGCAGCATACGGGGGTGTTGCCACTGCGTATACACGGTTGGCACGAGCACCATGTTTGATGTGTTGGGTAGTGTGGTGCGGATCCAGAGTGGGTCAGTGGAGCTGGAGATTATGTCGCCTTTGTCGCCTATGTGAGATACGAACTTTTGCGTCTGTAGTTTGCCGGGCTGTGCAGTAAACTCGTGGAATGTGGATTGTGCTTCGTGGGCCAGTTGTCGGCACGCCGATTCGCGTAGCGCTGACTGCGGTTTTGACTGAAACGGCTTTTTGAACATTATGAATTGCAAATGTGTATATAAAGAATATAGTAGAAGAGAAAAGTGCAATATTGAAAGTCACTCAAAATTGTTGGAAAGCTTATTTCATGGAAAGAGCTGCTTGGATCAGAGCTACCAGATCATCAGCCAATTTGTGTTTGAGCATGCGCTTGAGACACTCGCAAACTACAGCCCGGCACGACGCACTCAAGTTTCGCGTATCCCACAGATGCAGCATCTCCTTGTTTCGACACACATCTGTGCTCTCCACAAACTCTGATCCTGCCACACACCCGAGCCACTCCCTGCGTGAACATCCCAACAGCTCATGCGGCACACACGCCGCTTCTTCCTCTGTGGCCACACGGCACACAACGTGGTTGAGCAGATCCAGCTCCGACACACTCGACCACTCGGCACCCCTTTCACCAAGCACTTGAGCCAGCTCGCGAGAGGTCATAAACAAAAGAGGCCGCATCTGCCGCACGCTCTTGTACGCATCCCCTGTTACACGCACGCCCATTGTAGATGCCGCCTGGCTACACGCAAACTCCAACTGCGGCAGTTCGCTGGCCAGCCGCAGTTTCGCAGTTTCGGCCAGTGGCATGGTGACGCACACGGTGTGCACAAACAACGTGAGATACGAGTCAGTCATTGTGTGCACGCGAGAAGAGCGTCGGGGGTCGAGGGGCTCGAGCACTTGCGTTTGCAGCCACTGTAGGGCGTGCTCGGCATGCGACCACAGGGAGGAGTTGTCGACGTCGAGAAGCGCTTGGGAGATCGCACGGTCTGCTGCGTTTAATAGTACGTCTGACTGTGCATTGATAAACGTTTGTAGTTCGTCACGACATGTGCACAACACTGATTGAGCGGGTGCGGTTAATGGCTGGTCGGCTGGTTGACATAGCTCTGATATGCCCACACGCAATGCTTCTACACAGTTGATCAGCCCGATTACTGACCGAGTCATCGGATGTGCAGTCGCTGCACACGGGTCCACCACCCGTGGGTTGTCCATAACCGACAAAAGCCGGTCCTTTGTTGTCGCAACAAAACTCGAGATGGCTCGCGTAGCAGCTCGTGCAACCATCGTGCACAGCCGGGCATCCGATTTGGCCATTTCCAGTTCCGTGCCCACACTACGCACCACACTTGCCACAAGCTTGCGGTTCGGCACCGTGCTTACAGCCTGTAGCTCATCACTTTTAGTATTGTGCCGTTGTGCCCACGTCGATTGTGCGTCCACAAGCCCAGCTGGCGGCGGAGCTGGAAAACACCGTGCGACCGAGTCATCCATTCGCGATGCAGCTTTGTTTACATACTCTGCTTCAAACACGCTCAAAAGGCGTGTCCACAGAACGCGCATGCCCCAGTCGCTGTACCGCACATTAGGCGACTGCGCCAAATCCACGTCGCCCGCACAACCAGTATCCTCGTCACCGATCAGCACAGACGCTACACTCGACTGCAAGTCACGCACAGAAGTTACGCCGCCCAGGCGTGCAGCCAACAGCGGCTCAAGCCGTGGCAAGAACAGCTGCACGAGCCGTGGATAGTTGTTGGTCAGGATTTGCCGCACAACACTTGACTCGTCGCACGATGCATGAATCTCTCGTGCAATTGTGTCGACCACTTTTGTCCACCATAGAGCAAGCACGCGGTCGCCTAATTTCGATGCCACAACGTCCAAATACGACGCATCCACACGTGCATCGACGCGCAATACGTCGCGTTTGCGCTGCAACACTCGTTCCAGTACTCGCACTTCAAGACCGCTCGCAAGTACTGCGTCGATCATGTCCTCCAGTCGTGTCCACAATATGGTGTCGATGCCCACCATGTCACGGCCGTCAATTGCGGTGGCCCGTGCGTTGTGCTCACGCACCCCAATGTGCAGTGCCCTGGGGTCTATGCGCCCTGTAATTATAGTGTGCAGGGCTGCGATGCTTGCTTGAATGCGTGTGTCCACTGCATTGGAGATTATGCCCAGGTTGAACAGTATTTGCAGCCCGCTTCCCACATCGCTCTGATGTTGGCGTCGCATTCCGCCGACGAGCATCTCGTTGGCCTCATTCGCCGTTTGCTGCCGCCGCGGTGTAACCTCCGTTGCCAGTGCCCGGTCAACCACATCAATTCCGCAAAGATCGCTCGTATCGACCAGCCGCTCAATGTCTACGAGCGTAAGCGCCGCCAATGCATAGTCCGGCCGCCCCCCACTTTCTGGAATCTGAACTGCCAACCTCCGCACAAGCTGCATAAACTTTGACGTTGCTCGCACATGCCGTGTCGCCAGCTGCAAGTTACGCGCCTGACGTGTGTACTCTAGAGCTTGTTCGTACGGCACACGGATCTTTGTCCGCAATGCGTGCATGTACTGTTTGATTTCGCGCACCTGGTCTTCTACTTGCTCCAACGTTACGTCGACTGATGCCACGCCCAACACTTGCTCCAATATCTGTTCGTGTGTTCCGAGAACGGTGGCCCGCATGCGTGCGTCGAGGGATGAGCTGGTGGCAGATAGGTCGGTCATTATTGAGCTGATTTTGTCTGCTTTGAGCTCCATTGTGTCGCGGCTGCGGACCAGTTCGTGTGCATAGTGTGTTGCGTCAAATGATGGGTCCAATAGCTCGTCAAACTGGTGTTTGCCCACCAATTCGGGCGTCACAATGTCGCTGCCAACTGCCATTTACGTATATTAATCTATGATACACAGATTTACTGCTTGCGTCCAACCAACAATCTATATCTTACACCACACGCCTTTAAAGCTTGTGGTTATTGCACGTGCTCTAGATTCTTTAACGCGGGGATTGCCTTCAATCATAAAAAATCATTCGATAAGAGTTTTCTTAGTTTCGCTTTATAATATTTACAATTTAGAGAATGGGCGGTCCGGGTCTCGAGGTGGCAAAGTTCACTTTATACGTGTTTATGCCAATTGGCTTTATGGTTTACTTTGGCGGGCCAGGCTTTTACGAGCGGTACGTGGCCGAACACGTCTACAATTTCGCTCCACCGCCACGCCGAAACCTGCCAACCGAAACCAGCGACATCAAAAAGGCATTAGAAGAGTCGCGTCTAATGCGCGAGCAACGTAAGCTTGTTCGCGAACAGGCAATGAAAGAAATGAGGTCCAGCCTAACCTAGCTTTTTGTACAAAAATGTTTTTTTTTGATGCCAAGAGTAAAAAACATATTGGACAAGAAATAAAAGAAAATGAAATACTATTATCGATGCTGTTCGTAGCCAGGTGGTGCTTCGTCAGGGTACGCGGGAAGCGAGTCTCCGGGTGGACCCTCGTACCCTGGTAGCTCCTCTTCGTGCGCAGGTACTTCCCCTGTCTCTTGAATACGCTCGCTCATTTTACGCGCAATCGTCGCAAAATCAAACCCACCGCCCTCCTTAAACGTCAGCACCAACATTGCCCGTCCTTCCACATGTCCATTCGCAACTGGAACCGCTATAGCTTCGAATCTATTGGCACCAAACAAGGGTTGCACAAACTTTTGGTCCCTTATGTTTGCGTGCGGGATTGTGTACGAGTTGACTGTGTGAGGTTGGTTGGTTGTGCTGGTTGCATGGGTAGTGGTCGAGGGGAGGAATATGATGCGTTGGTTGGAGACAAAGGCGGTGCCGGATGGGCTCGCAAGGGATAAAGAGTCGCCTGGATATCCGTCGCCGCTTTTGAGCTCGAATTTCACGCCGCTGCAGTGGTAGAGAAAGTTCTCGTTTGGCAAGGGCACGGGGTGCCGTGTGCCCTGCTCGAGCATAACCGCATTCAACGCCATAAAGTGCACTTCTAGAATATTATATAGTATAGTAGAATAGTGGAAGTATGAATAAAACAAGCCTTGGCAAAGCAACACGAGGTTTAATGAATTATTGCAAGAAAAGCTCTCTTATGGGGGAACAGTTTGCCTAAAAACGAAAAGGTGACAAAAATATAATCTATTCCTTTTGCCGCTTGAGCTGGGCCTTCCAGCGCTCAAGATCCGCTTGAATGTCTTTTGGGCCCGACCGCCCCACCAATGGCCGCGACGCTTGTTGCGGCGACCCTTTTCCATTAGCGCTGACTGACTGCCCGCCTTTGCGGCCCAGCAGGTTTTGGAAGAAACTGGTCAGCTCCTCGTTTGGCGGCGCTGAGCCCACGTCCGACGCAGAGCTTGGCAGTTTGCGGCGCACCGAGCCCGCAGTGTCTGTGCTGTCCGTACGTTGGTGACGTATTGCGTCGGGCCGCTC
>JANBSY010000051.1:0-15393 GCA_027578435.1 Coemansia sp. RSA 1937 | reverse complement strand
GGGATATTTGTGCTAAAAGACAAAACACTGGTTGAGGCAGAAACAAAGCGCAAGCTCGCCGCGTACAAGCAACAGCTCAAACAGAAGAAATAAGCTAATCAGCCCGTTAATTACACACTATGCTCAAGCAACGTGGCAAAGAAGAATCGACCCTAATGCGGCGAGCGATGGGAAAAAGCTAGTGGCTTTTATTCCTTGTGTTTTAGAAACTATATATGCTTTAATATGGACAGTGTGCGAGAAATACATATGATAGCTACGGCGACGTTTAGCTTGTTGAGCGTAGTTACATGGTCGATTATTCGGTTCACTGTATGGGGCCCCACCATTTCCGTATGGACGTATCGTACGCAGCTGTCTCACGACTTGCTCCAGTTTATGGCCACTTGCTCAGCTTTCCCCATTTTGCACCAAGTAAACCAGGCGTGTTTAGAGTACTGGCCCCGGCTCGCCCAATACATAAACCCGAGTCGCGAGCCCCTCACACAGTTCCAAATCCCCCAGTACCAGCTAACCGAAGCCGATGTGGAAAGAGCAGGCATGTGGAGCAATAAACTCAGGGCCATATCCCATCCCCCATTAGGCATAGACGCTGAATGCACAAGTCCCATTTCCGACACTAGCCAGTATATTGTATTGTATGTGCATGGAGGTGCATATACAATGGGCAGTGCTCGCCAGTACAGAAGCATTCACATACAAATGGCTCGAGCCTCACAAATGCGTGTGCTTGGGTTCTCATACCGCTTGGCTCCCACACACACATACCCTGTACCATTATACGATGCATACATGGCATACAAACATGTGCGGTATATGGGTTATGCAGACACACAAATAGTAGTGGCAGGTGATAGTGCAGGTGGCAACTTGGCCCTTGCATTGTGGCAACTAACACGAGCTACATTTCATGCCCTTGTATTGTTCTCGCCTCGAGTCGATGTTGTGAGTTTCCGACAAAGCTGGAAAACATACAACCACATAGACATATTACAAGCATATGATATACAAGACCCAGTATCTCCTATTCACCAGCTCCTGGTACCAAATAACAAGTCGCTCAGTGACTTGGATGTGCTGAGCGACCCGTTTGTTGCTCCCATCCATGCAGACTTTACAGGCCTGCCCCCAACACTTGTGCAAATGGGTGGTGCAGAAGTCATGGGTGACGATATACAAGAGTTCACCAAGAGAGCTCGCATGCAAGGTGCTCATATAGAGTTGCAAGTGTATGACAATATGTTTCATGTGTTTCAAGCATCACTTCCCAAGACACAGCATTTGGATGAGGCATGGGACAATGTACATGCTTTTCTTCATAGCTGACTTTTTGTTTAATGAATATTATTGCATTTTGACTGTGTGGCGCCTGCTTGGGCCCAGCAAAAATATCTGTATTTTTGATTGGACTCTGTTTTGGTGTTCTGAAATCCAGATGTGTACTCTTGAATGTCTTGAACACTAATGTCTAGACATAAAATCATGCTGGATTGTACACCTATGACACAATGGTGGGTGGTTTTAGACATACTTCTCCAGCCAAACTATTGATAGCTGGTAAATCTGTGCAGGTTGAACAGGCTCCCAGCTAATCATATGTTTGCTAATAATTCCATGCTGTCTCCAAACACAAAAAAACAATTAAACCCAAAACAAAACATAATCACAGCTAGATTAGGTATCAAAAAAACTGGTAAACTGGTTGTCATTAGTCTATTAGTTTGTTATATAACCAGCTACTGAGAACAAACTGGCTCAAGGGCCTTTATGCATGTCATATGCAGCCAGTATATAATCAAAACATAGAATGTCAGATGTTGGCCATGAGAATAACTCACTGGTCATTTTGAAACAATACAGGCTAAATTTGCAACAACAAGTTAGCTGTCAAGTGATTATGACTTGTTCTTTAAAATATTACTGGTGTTTAAGTTTAAACTGTATTTTTAGGATTATAAGTTAAATCTGTTAAATATAATTAAATTACATGATATGCATCTAATTAAATCACTGGGCTTCTATAGAATGCCACAAAGGAAAGTCTCCAGAGGTTGGGTATGTTGGGGCAACAGAGACTTTGTCCTTTGTTTTTACACCGTCAAAGGGTGCAAAGAATACAGACAAAGATTGTGGGCAAAAAAGCAGAATTTATGAAAAAAAACTGTGGCTGTGCTGAATGATATAAAAAGAGCAAATCCTGGCACCCTGTTTTACATTTTCTTACCATCTCTCACCACTACCCACTTTTCTCCAGTATTTCACTCTCTATAGATTGCTCTAACAAGGAAATATTTATTAGCATGTCCTCACCACAACAAGAAGTGCATTTCATATTATACAAATGTGAAGAAAAGATAGATGATTATTATGTGCCTGTAGATGAGCTATGTAGCAAATCCATTGAAAGTATAATTGCTGCCCATGGTGAGGGAATCTATGAAGGCTTATGTTATATAAACACGAACACAGTTGAAGCATTTGAAGCTGGCCAAACTCTACAAGATGTATATAATAAAGTTGGATCTGGTGGTACTTCTGGAGAAATCAGCCTAACATTATCATATAAAGTGGCTATTGCTACTTTATTATATGGTGTGTCAACAAAAATATCTGTCTGGTCATTCGACACAATAGAAACAGTGCTTGACAGTGATAAACAGTATGTTTGTGCTATTGATGAAACTAGTTTTATTGGTGGTCTAAATTATACAAAAGATTCTACTTTTGAAAAGGAATTCAATGGCAAGAAACATATTGTATTTGCTGTAAAAACCTAGCACAAGGGGGCAATGCAGAAATTGCATAAAAGGGGGGCTGTGTGGTATAACAGCCAGTGCTATACCATGCCCTTAAGGATAAGGGCATAGTTTTAATCAGAACCACTAGGGTTCTGTGATTTTTATAGGACATGTTGTCCTCAAGTTTCAAATTAACTTTTAACTTTTTCCAAAGAACTCATTTCGTATAAGATCTGATGTGGCAATGTGGAACTACATCATGCCAAGCAGAAGAATTGACCAGTTGCCTAATATTGGCAGCCGGCATGGGCAGTTCTTTCTGTCAATATTCAAACTAAGATGTTCAACAGCAGCCTTTGTATTGACAGGCATTGCCATGCCCAGATCGGCAAGAGCATGAACCGGCATGCAATCCAGAGTAGTGTTGGTGAGCCATCACCAGTGTGAGCCATCCATGGAGGCAGCAGGAATGGGCAAAACAGGATCTGATTTGATGCTAGATAGAAAAGGAAGCAATTAATGATTTTACTGGAGAGTGACATGTTTGAGCCACTAGCCTTTTTGGGGCCTTTGGGAGGGAGATGGTCTCCCTCCAGAGCAGACTTTTGAGCAAAGAGACGGTTACAATGAGCTTATCGATGGATTGCATTATCACCAAAAGTTGCTTGGTTTGTGCAGCTATCTCTGTTGAGACTTCATGCATCTTGTTGGCCAAGTCGAATGCACTAGGCGGATCTGCCCTGTGAAGGCAAGAAGCAGTTCTCTGACATTATTGCCAATTGTAAACGTATATAGACGGTATGAGAATAAATCCTGAATATTATTGAAACTTAATACAAATAGCATCATGTAGTGTCTGGCATCAGTGAATCAGCTCCTTGAACAAGGAAGCGGGCGGTTCAAAGGGCGGCTCGACGGCTCCTTAGTAAATATCCTTTCTGATCCACCTGCATTTTCGATTTCACCTTTTTCCAAATTCACCTCTACTTCCAACTCCACTTTTTCAATTTCCAACAACCTTCGAAATGCGTGATACATCGCAGCTGGCCAAGATATTTGGCGACCACACGGTGGCCCAACTATCCTCTGCTCGTGTCCTGGTGGTCGGAGCCGGCGGTATCGGGTGCGAGCTGCTCAAAAACCTCGCCATGTCTGGCTTCCACTCCATCCATTCTATCGACCTCGACCACATCGATCTGTCCAACCTCAACCGCCAGTTTCTCTTCCAACGCCGGCACATCAAACTCTCCAAATCACAAGTAGCCACCGCTGCCATTACTCGCTTCAACCCACGCGTTCGTGCGTCGGCCGAGCAAGCAAACATCACAAACACGCAATACGACGTTGACTGGTTTGCACAATTCGATATTGTATTGAACGCGTTAGACAATCTGGAGGCACGGCGGCATGTAAATACTATGTGTTTGGCAGCTCGAGTTCCACTTGTAGAATCGGGAACTGCGGGGTATTTGGGCCAGGTTACGGTCATTAAAGGCGCAAAGACTGAGTGCTTTGAGTGCCAGCCAAAGCCCGTGGAGCGCAAAACATACCCGGTGTGTACTATTCGGTCGACGCCGACTACGCCTATTCATTGTATTGTGTGGGCCAAGGACTATTTGTTTGCCCAGTTGTTTGCCGAGTCGTCTGATGAGGGCGCCATGGATGTTGAGGAAACGGCCGAGAATTCGGATGAGCTGAGCGCACTGCGCGAAGAGTCAAGGGCGTTGGCAAAGTTGGCGGGAGCGATGGGAACGCAGGATTTTGCCCGTTTGGTCTTTGACAAGGTATTTGACGAGGATGTTGAGCGTCTTTTGTCGATGAAAGACATGTGGGTTCAGCGCCGTCCGCCTACCGTGCTTGATTTTGCTGCATTAAGTGAGCACACTGGGTTTGATCCAGCGCATCCGGACGATCATGCTGTGCTCGAGCCCAAAGAGTGGTGCGCTCTGTTTGTGCATTCGGCTGAGCGTCTGGCCCAGCGACGCCTCGCAATGGATCAATCGACCCAGAGCGGCTTGGTCTTTGACAAAGACGACGACGACACGCTGCACTTTGTTGCTGCGACGGCCAACTTGCGTTCTCTGGCGTTTGGCATTGAGCAAAAGTCTATTTTTGCTACAAAAGCCATGGCTGGAAACATTATTCCAGCCATTGCCACGACAAACGCAATAGTTGCCGGTATGATGGTCATGCAGGCCATATTGGTCCTCGCTCAACGCATTCCCGAGTGTCATACATCGTATGTGACATACGGCAAGCGTGCGCGGTGTATAATTAAAGAGCCGCTGGCTGAGCCTAATCCGCGGTGTCCGGTCTGTCGTCGCCGGTACTTGACTTTGCGTGTGCGTGACTGTGCGCAGACAACATTGGGCGATGTGCTTGATTTTGTAAAGGGACTGGATTTGGATCGGGATTTGCAGCTGGGTGATGACATATCGGTGGTGGAGGGCACGCGTATGCTGTATGATCCTGATTTTGACGATAATCTGAGCAAGCCTCTATATGAGTTGGGTATTGTGTCGGGTAAAATGATTATGCTGACCAGCGAGGACGACGATGATGGCTCGATCGTGCCGGTGGTTCTGAGTATTGCCGCTGCAAAGTCGCAAGACTCGTTGGCGATTGAAGGGTTTGAGAGCGTTCCGATCTTTGCTCCGCTTCCCCAGCTGGTTTCGGCAGATGCCGAGTCGGATGATGAGGACGATGTGATTACAGACGATTTTGTGGTTGACGATAGTGGTGCGATTGTCCTTGAGGATGACGATGTCGTGACGAGTCCGATGATTGCGTCGGCGGTTAGTTCAATTTCGGAGGAACTGTCCAAACGCAAGTTGGATGAAATCAGCGTCATTAGCCAAGACGATACAAAACGTCGAGCTGTGTCTGACGACGACATTGAAGTTCTGGACTGACGCATTTTTTGTTATTTACGCTCTTGCGTCATTATTGCTAGCAGTCATATTACATTTTTATCTCGTTACCAGTGTATGTGTGATAGCTGAATATTACTTTTTTTGCATAGCTTGCTGTGGTTTACTGCGTACAACTAGCCAGAGAAATGCTCGTGCTTATATACTGCTTTTTTGCTTTAAATGTTCGGATGAAAGGGGGAGGGAAAAACCTGACGTAATGGTTCAGGATCCTCTGGCTCTTGCTTCTCAAACAACTGAATTGCCAACCGTGTATCCGAAACAGTCATTTCAAAAACCATATCCAGATACAATTGTGGCACAATTCTTCATACTAGAAAACAAATGTGCTGCGTATTAACGTGCCTGATCATGTCAATCCATTGCGGTAACCAAGCAACAAAATGAATGTGTATAATGGAGAAGCAAGTGAAACCCCCGATTTTTTTGCGAGGCTTGATTAGCTTTGGCAAAAACACATTGCCAATATGTATATATGCAACGCAGTGTATGCAGCCTCCATGCCCGCCGCCGTTTGCTAAACTAGCATTCACGCTGCACTAGAAAAAGCATTGCACATGCAGCCAAGCCTGTGCTTTCTTTTGACATCCATTAGCTCATAGTTTTCACTTTTATCAAAGCCACGAGTCGTGGCAACTGAACCTATATTCTGCCGCGTTACAGAACCCTCAGCATACACTTACTGCTAGAGCTATAACCGCACACGCAGACCAACGCTCTTTGCGTTTATTTACTTGCTGACAAAGTAGTCGATTAACACTAGAAATAAACGCGCAGTCCAAGAATAGCACTTTCAAAAAGGCAAGTTTTTATGCAAATAATATTTTTGTGGCGGCGGTATATAAAATCCATTTTGGAGGCTGGACAACAATCAACTTTCTATTTTGCTTTTGCTTGATTCAAGTACAAGCGCCTTGTTAGTACCTCTGCATATTCAAAACTGTTGCCGCTCAAAAGCAAGCAGTCTTGGTTAGATTTCTACCACAAATAGGGCGGACTTTGGCTAATGCAGCAAACAAACTTTTTGCAAAAACCAAAGTGCCGAGCTCCCTATTTTCGCGCATACGAAAATACTTTGCGTTTTGCGGCTGGCTCAAAAGTTGATTGCACGCCCATTCTTTTCATCTGCTCCCTATTCTTTACCTTCCTCCTCCCTGCCCTTGTCTTTCTTTTCTTTCTTATTTTTGTGTATCTTGGCTTCGTGCCTAGTTTTTGCTCAAATTTTGTCGCTCGAGGCGTATTTCCTCAACCTTGTTTTCCTTCAGTCACTAACATTACACTATCACGAATCGATACTTACGCCTCGCTCTTTTCTTGCTGTGCTTTGGCGTAGATATATGTTGTTTTATTTCTCGCTGCTGGACCATTTCTGTAGCGCTTCAGCCACCAGACGCTAAACTGATTTAGTTAATACAATATTCTGAGCAGCCAGTTTGTGCTGGCTTGGATGCTCTTGTCATCTATTTACGGTTCTTGTTTTTCTATACCTGCTTAGTATTTGCAGTTCCCTCACTTTTTTATTTATACCAGACCACAAGGTAAGCCAGAACCAACCAACTATATGCTATATGCTATATGCGATATGCGCCTTTTAACCGGTTTGCAGCAACTAATTTATCAGCCCTGCGTACACTTCAGTTACACTATTTAGTTGCACGATTTGGTTACACTAGGCAGGCAACTCTAGAATGCAAGCGCCCGCGCACTACTTGGTGGCGAACAATGTCAACGCTGGTAATCAACCCCGTGCGCAGCTTACTGTCGATACCTCGCAGCGTGCCGCTAGCATTGTCAGCAGCGTGCCATCTTCACACGAGCAGTACGGAAGCACGCGTGACTATATGGAGCAGCCAGTTAGCCCAATTGACGGCTACCAAAGCACCAAAGTGCCGGAGAAAACACTGCCCAGCATGGTCGGCCACCAGGCGCCGCTCTTATCGTGGGAAGACATTGCGTACAGCGTCAAAGTCAAGGACAAGAAGCAGTCCACGATGCGCACGCTGCTCCACAACATTTCAGGCGAAGTGTATCCGGGCGAGGTGATTGGCCTGCTCGGACCATCAGGCGCAGGCAAGACCACGCTGCTAAACATCCTTGCAGGGCGCATCGAAGGTGGCGTACTCAACGGAAAAGTTCTGTTTCGCGGACAAAAGCGCGTGCCCGGAGTTTTTAAGCGGCGGGTCGCTTATGTCGAGCAAGAAGATATGATGTTTCCAATGTTGACAGTCGAAGAGACCATTATGTTTGCAGCCAAGCTCAGACTGGCAGACCGCAACTACACACAGCTGCAGAAAGTCGAGCGGGTAGCCAGCGTGATGCAGCAGCTGCGGCTTAGCCACGTAAAGAGTTCCCGGATTGGCGATGCACTGAATCGTGGCGTCTCGGGCGGCGAGCGCAAGCGGGTCAGCATTGGCGTGGGGCTGGTTACGGATCCAGATATGCTGGTGCTGGACGAGCCAACGTCCGGACTCGACAGCAACTCGGCCGAAATGGTCGTGGAGCTGGTGCGCGACATTACACGATCGCGCGGTATCTCGTCGGTGATGACTGTGCATCAGCCTAACGCAAACATGCTGGCGTGCTTTGACCGCGTGCTGCTGCTGAGCCAGGGCCATCTGGTGTACTTTGGCTCGGCCAACCAAGCTATCGATTACTTTGAAGCCAAAGGATTTCCATGCCCGATGCGCCAAAACCCCGCTGACTTTTTTATCGACTTGATGTCACTAAACAACCGCTCGCCACAAGACTTGGCCAACAGCAAGCGGAGAATAGAGTATTTGGCACAGTCGTTTAACGACTCTGACAAACCCACCGCCAAGCTGTCGCTGTCCTATGGTGGACTTTACGAGCAGCCATTCAACCCTAACAGCATGATGACCGCAGGAGGTGGCGGCTTGCGTATGGCCGAGAACATCAACTGGGCAACGTCTGAGGAAGACTTGGCGCCGCCCGAGCGGGCTAAATGGCTGTTCGAGGTCAAAGTACTGGCGCAGCGTGACATAATCACTACGCTGCGTCATTTTACGTTTCTAAGCGCCGTCGGGCTAAACTCGCTGTCTGTTTTATTGCTTTTGGGGCTGTTGTTTTACCAACTGGGCAACGAAGTCGAGTCGATCCAGAACCGCATCGGTCTGTTTTTCGCGCTAACCCTCAACTCGACCTACGGCGTGATGTCGCACTACCTATACGTGTACTACAAGTCCAAAGACATTATGCTGAGCGAGCGCGGGTCCGGCTCGTACCGCATGACGACCTTTTACATCTCCAAAATCGTGGTGTACATGCCCATTGCCGTGCTCTCGAGCTGGGTCTATTTTGTGGGCATTTACTTTATGGCGGGGCTGCAAGGAGAAGCAGGCAAAATGCTTTCCTCGCTGGGGTTATTTTCCGTGCTTATTGTGGTGACGCTGGGCGTTACACTTATGGTCGGTTCGTTTGTCAGCACGTATGACTTGGCATCGGTTATTGCCGCGCTGACGGTTACAACGTGGGTTATATTTGGCGGGCATTTGGCTAATGCTGGCGATTTGTTGCCGGTGATAAAGTGGATGCAGTACATATCGCCGGCGTTTTACGTGTACGAGGGAATGGTGCGCACCGAGTTTACGGGGCTTGTGCTGCATTGTAAGGAGAATAATGGAATGTGTATGGCACGGGGCGACGATGTTGTAACGCTGTATAGGCTCGATCAGTTTACAGTCGGGCAGTGCGCACTGATTGGCATTGGCATGGCAATCGGGTACAACGTATTGGCGTATATGGCATTACGGTGGAAAGCAAAACCCAGATACCTGTGGATCTAAACTTTATTCTCCTGTATCTTATCTCCAATTTTCCAACCTTTTAATGTTGTTGACCATACACTATTATATTGTTTAAAACTATTGAGTGTGGCCCATGCGCGCAGCTACTTGTTCCCACGACATGCCTTTGGACGATCTGACTTCAAATCCCTTGACGTTGGCTTGGTCCAAGCACCTAAAGTTGACCGAGAAAATATTGGGGTTGCTCCGTGGCACGTAAAACGACTTTACCCCGCACGTTTGGCAAAAATAGTGCTGAGCAACATGCGTGTTAAACGTATACGTAGAAATGTTGTCCTTGCCAGTGAGCAACGTAAAATCAGGCTTCTCAACATTAATGTGCAAGTAGCCGAGCATGTCGCAAATCGAGCACTCGCACTCATCTACCACCAACTGTTCGGGCGCACGAATCTCCCACGTAACCGCTTTGCAATGGCACGACCCTTTATGCACTGTATCCGTCATATTTACCAAAAAAATTTTTAAATGTTTGTAACAGAAAAATTTAATGGCTATAGCTCGCTTCGTTTTGGTGTGTATGAACTCGGATTTGAGTTGAATATATGGGACCACCAGTAGCGGAATGCGTGATATGCAGCAAACGTTGAGACTGCGGTGACGCCCACAAGTGCCGAAATGCCTAAAATGCGAGCGGCCGACCAGCGGTTCGGACGCGCGAGCAGCAACGCCGGGGTGGCCGATTGTGGATTGCGTGTAATCGTGCCCATACGTTGAAACACATTGGCCAGCTGCATGTCTTTGGCCGACACATGCACCGGCGCGTTGAGCATTAGTTCGCGGCAATAAATATCGGGCGGAACGTCGCACCGTTGCTCAACATAGTCCAAGTCGCTTTTTGTGGCAACAAACATTGTGGGCAACGAGTCGAGCGAGTAGTTCCGTCTCAAGTCCGTCAAATACGCAAACGACGCAGGATCGCTCGAGTCGTACACCATAACGAGCAAGTCGCAGCTCTCGAGCTGGCGTCGGCTCTGCAATACGCTTGTATCGTATGGGCCGAATTCTTGCATTACCAAGTATTTCTCGGCGCCTTTTACGTCGACTGCATTGACTGTTGTGGTGGTGCGCGCTGTTGGCGTGTAGTCGCTGCGGAATGGTTTTTTGGAGAACGAGCGGATCAACGATGATTTGCCCACTCCGGATGCGCCGACCACGTAGCACAGGAATACGCTGCGTTGTTGTTTGCCACGCTTGCGTCGCCGCAGACTGCTTGTGCTCGAGTGACGAGCGATTATGTTGATGCCGTCGCGGACGTCGCCCGGAAAGCCAAAGTACGCCAAATACGCAAGCGTTGTGCGGTGGTCGAGCAATGTTGACATGCTCCATTGAGCTAGCCAGCCCTCGAGGGTTACGTTGCCAGCGGCGTTGGTTACTGTGGACTCGGGGAACTTGCTGTGTTTCCACGGAATTCCGGGCGACAGACTGAATATATTGTCGAGCTCCGTTGCACAGAACGCGCTGTCTCCGTCCGCATCATACCGCTTGAATATTTCTGCCAAAAAAGCGTAGCCGCTGGGACTCAGCTCGACACAGCAGTCGGGCGGCACATCGCACTCGGGGTACAAAAAGTCCTCGCGCAGGCTCAAGTCGTCGCCATATCCAAAGCGCCGCAATACCATCCATGTGGTCTCCACGCGCCCGCGCTGAATAAACAGCAGATGCAGGTACAAAAAGCCCTCAATGTTGAGGCCGCCCGATGTGATGCCGTCGGGGCGGCTGGCCGTAATAATATCCTTGACTCCCTCGAGCTCCCGCTGCTGAAGCGGTGTGTTGAAGCACTTGCGCTGGAACTCGTTCAGCTCAGCATCGTTGAGCACGCTGTCGCCGTCCATATCGCACAGCCGGAATATGCGTACCAACGCTTCTGTGCACCGTGGCTTCATCGCATGGTCGCGCGCATCATACAACGGCCGCGTCGGATGCAGCACTGCTTTTTGCGCAAAGTAGAACAGCTCGGATACATTTAGCAGCGCTTTGGCTGAGCATTCGACACAGATCTCGATCTCACGGTACTCGTTCATAATCGGCACAACCTCGTCCTCCAATACAGTTGCCCGCCCAATGTCTTCGTCGCGCATGTCAACTTTGTTGCCCACAAGAATCACTGGTAGGTTGACGCCCTGCCGCCGCAAAAGGGGCAGCCAGTACTCGTGCACTTGCGTAAAGCTGCTGCGCTCGTCCACCGCGTATACGATGCACACCACGTTGGCTTTCCGCAGCTCACGTTCGAGCATGTCCTGGTCCTCGCTCTTGGACGATGTGTCTATTATGTGTGTTGTGACCTTTTCCGGCGTCACTTCGGGCGGGATCGTCACCTCGGGAACCACGGCCTGCACCTACACTTTTATCGTTTCATTGAGTGTATGCTACTTATTTGGCGCTCAATGCGAACTTTTGTGCTTACATTAACAATAAATGTCTCCTTTATTAACGCTGTGACCAACGTGCTCTTCCCGACTCCATCTACATTGAACTGTTAAATTAGTCAAATAAACCACACTATTCCTTAGAACAGAGAAGTCACACTAGAACGTACTGTCGCCGACCAGCACAATGCGAATGTTGTCGCGCATTGTAGCCAAGTGTCCAACTATATAAAAGCAAGATTTGAAGATAAAGGTAAAAGCATATCTACATACAATAGGAAAAAAAACAGACAAAAGCCCACCTGTGGACTGATTGATCGTGTAATCTACGATTGAATAGAATAATCCAGCACGTGAATATCTCTGTCTTTACCAATGAGTATAGAGATGTGGATATGATGTTTAGGATACTGCGAGAACAGTAGCACTGCACAGGTAGGCACATGCGCAGGATACAACAATAAATTAAAAAATGCATTAGTGCCCATAACTTTTTTATGCTAAACACAAATTTAATATACAAACTACATCCACGGTCCCATTCGCCAAAATATTTCCCTTTACAAAAATGAACTCGCTCGAAGAAGAATCGCTAAAACGCAAGGACCGCCTACAAGCGCTCCGCGAAGCATGGCAACACCCTGACCAACCACACTCTCCGTCCGTATTGCGCAACTACACCGCCGTCCTCGCCAAAGAAACACTCGCTCCACATCCTGATATACAAACAGACACAATCGAAAACTCTGTCTCGGGAATTGTCGAAAAAGCCATTGCCGACCGCAAACATATGGCCGAGACTATGGAGCTGGATATAACTGCAATTGCTCCAAAACGGGCAAACTGGGACTTGAAACGCGAGCTCAACAAGCGGCTGGACGAGCTGAAACTACAAAACGAAATCGCAGTTGCGGATATTATTCGAAAGAGGATTCAAGAGTCGGGGAGTGCGGAAGATATTGCTAGCGCTGTTGCTGCGCATTCTAAAGATTAGTTTGTGTTTAGTATTTCTCCGGCAAATGAAATTTTGAAAATAATAATTTATTGGTGTATAGTATGCTGATGTGGGATCTTTGGGTAAGTCCAAAGAGATGGTGACTGACAACTACACATCCTCTCTAATTGTAAGAATGCCAGCCATGCGAATACAAATGTGTTATGCCACCAGTTTTTGCTAGCATTAAATGAGCACAATGGCAAACATGACAATAGCTACATGGAAGGCTGCAGCAATGACGGCCACTAACATATGCTGGTTGTGTGTTAAAATTTTAAAACTCGCATGAATTTCACTATTCGTTTGCTGTTGACTTGTTTATTGCCTATTTGGCAGTTCCCACACAATCACATATGCTCTTAAAACTCTGAAATTATGCGTATTGTTCTACATTTATTCTCACACACTGTAAAAGCCCCGTTGTTATGACTAACGTATGTATCATCCATCTACGTTGACGGGTACCTGTACATATGGTTTGGCAATATAGCTGCTAGTCTGGCTAATATATTCCAACTAAATTGGTATCTAGCGCAATTTACATATGCTAGCACACTTATACTGCTTGGTTGTAAACTTGATTCACAGGATGCATCCACAAAGTACGGCAAGAACCATGACGCTGGTATTCTCATACAACAATATTATTCCGAGCGTGCACGTATTTTTCTCAGCCTTACGCACTTTTATTCACATAGAATCGTGAGAGTCAAAACTTGCCGTACTCTGCAAGTAAAAGGATGTAAAGCTCTAGCATATAGTATAAGCTATGTTTTATTTATTTTGCAATGAGTAGTATTTTCCAAATGATACATTTTTTAGTTGTTTTTGCAGCTACGCTACTAGGTTGCTTTGCGGCGCGTGTTGAGCTCAGCTGGGATGTGGGATATGTATATGGTGCTCGTGATGGCTTTACGTATCGACGCGCCATTGGTGTTAACGGTGAGTTACCATTTCCGCCAGTTCATGTTACACAAGGCGATACACTTGTAATAAATGTACACAACTCACTTGATGTTCCTACGTCAATCCACGCACATGGATTACTCAACAACGGTACCAACTATTACGACGGACCCGACATGGTTACGCAGTGTGGTATACCGCCCGGAGAGAGCTTTACATACGTACTGGAAACAAAAAATCAATTTGGCACTTTTTGGATTCATGGACACACACGCCACCAGGAAGTCGATGGCTTTCATACACCGTTGATTATCCACAGCCGCAAACAGCCAGTAATTGACTATGACGAGGAGTTGCTCGTGGCGTTTGAAGATTGGTACACCACCGAGTTTAACGTACGACAGGAGTATATTAATAACCTGAAAGGCGCCTCGAGGCCGCCGACAAATTACGCAAAAGCATTGATTAACGGGTATGATGGGAACAACACTGCGCCTATTACTTTTGTTCCGGGAAAACGGTACCGTTTGCGAGTGGTTTGTATGTCGGTTAATAATTGGTTCAAGTTTCGTATTCCAGGACACAAAATGACAGTTATCGAGGCGGATGGCGTCGAATCGATGCCTCTGGAAGTTGATGGACTATCAATGGGGCCTGGTCAGCGGTACTCGGTTATTGTCACAGCTCACAAATCAGACGAGTTCAACTACATCTACAACGTTACGTCGTATTCAAGATTTATAACCAAGGAAGAAGGGTTGCGACCGATTGTATACACCGGGTTGATCAAGTACAAGGATGACGCGCCAACCAAAACCATACCTGTAGTGAGTGACAATCAGCTTGTGTGGCCAGAAGAAGCACAGCTTCAAGCATATGATAAGCAACCGCGGCTTCCAGTTGACCGACAAATTGAGCTGACAGTAAATCGGTTTACTGATGTTTACAATGTACCGTATTCTGCTTTGGGCAGCTCACTATACAAGTCGGTACTGGTACCTACGCTATACACCGCACTATCGATGGGCAATTTAGCCAATAACAGCAGTGTGTATGGGCCGCAAACAAACGCCTACGTTCTCAAACACCTGGATGTTGTGGAGATTGTTATTAACAATCCAGCAATAGAGGACCACACTTTCCATTTCCATGGCCACAATGTTCAGGTTATCGAGACTGGACCGTTTGGAAGCTCATCGACGATTAACGGTCAACCTGTTCCTCATATATTGTCTGGTCCATGGCCCATGTGGCGTGATACGGTTCAGGTGCGTGCATTTGAGTTTATTCGTGTGCGGTTCCGTGCGGATAACCCAGGCGTTTGGTTCTTACATTGTCATCTGGCTGTGCATATGTACAACGGGCTTGCTGTTGTGCTCATTGAAGCACCCGATGTGCTGCAGCAGCGGCAGAGTGTGCCCGAGAAGATGGTTGAAATGTGCAAGCGTCAGGGCATCCACACTCAGGGCAACGGCGCTGGACATCAAGGATTTGACCTGTCTGGGCTGCCACCAGCTGTGTATCCGCCAAGCTGAAATGCTGACATTTTTTGTATTTAACGCAATAAACGTATATCTAACAAATATATTGAACAAAACAACCAACAAAACAAACGGCAAAAAATTGGGCTCC